>ML373151.1:4040-140832 GCA_005239525.1 Nicotiana knightiana | reverse complement strand
TGTTTTTGTAACATCACCATCAGTTATTGCCTCATGTCCTATTAAATTCTGACCCTTCTCGACTACCACAGTCCCACCAGGATCTCCAGGATCCCCAGGGTCATCAACATTGGTCACTTTCTCAATCTGTTGAACTTGGACATTATTTGTTACAGGACCTGTTAGCCTGAGTACCTCATTAGACTGATTAGCTTTGTTGATACCCTTCATACTTTGATCCTCCTCATTTGTTGTATCCCCTCCACCTTCCTCATCACTTGGCATTTCATCAGGAATGTCTGCTTCCTCTGGATCCACTTCAGTCTGATCAGCCCATAATCTGCCTCCCTTCCACTTGATCCTCTCAGTGCTTTGAAATTTTTCAAAATCTGGATCATCTACCTGTTCATTCTCCTCTTTGTTTCCCAGTTCTGCATCCATTGTAGTGTCTTGAGAAGGTATTTCTTGGCATGATGTGTTGGTTGGTACAATTTTATTCTTGAATGCTCTGTGCACCCACTGTGCAGTAGTCTCATTGTGCTGAATATCTCCACCAGTCATACCATTGTTCCAGTTATCTTTCTGATTTGTAAACCTCGTCTTAGGATCAATTGAATTGGCATTAGTGACCCCAGGATTAGCACCTTTCTCTGTTGTAGTTACATCCTTCCTCTTTGACTTATCTACCTTAGGTGATTTTGGCATATAGGCTGGTACTGCAAGATTCAACCTTGGCATTTCTTTATCATTCTGTACAGATGTTTGTTCTGCAATCCCATTCACCATAGCAAGTTGATTTTCTTCATTAGCCTCTGCACTCTGTACATTCAAAATAGCAAACTGATTTGCAATTTGAACTTGTTGTGGCACCACTACATTCTCCTTGTTAACTGGGACTATCTCCTGTCCATATTTGATCAAACCTTGTGCTTGCTTGTCCTTTCCTTTACCTCTATTGTCCCTCACTTCTTTCCATTGAGATCCCACATTACCAACGACCCTTCCACTTGTTAAGATCCTTATTGGTTCCAAACGATTACCATGTTCTATATTTCCCTGTGTACCTGGTCCCTTCTCAGTAGGCTTGTCTTGTACTGTATTTTCCACCAGTTCAGGGTGTAACCTCCAGCATTCAAGCATATCATGCCCCTGCAGCTTGAATTCATTACAGTATTTAGGTAGATAATCGTACCTTATTGTAATCCATTCAATCCTAATCTCCCCAGTTCCATCAGTTTCTATATCCATTCTAACCTTTTTAGGATGCTCTGCTAATAAGTCCACCAACACCCTAACATGAGCATAGCTGGGTCGAGTCTTGCGCACAGTAGCTAAATCAAGATGTATTGGAGTACCAACAGCAGAAGCAAGAGAGAACAAACACTCCTTTACAAAGAAAATTGGCAACAGGTTTTGAAAAGAAATCCAAGCCATCACTTTAGGAGTCTCCTCACCCGGCTTAAATTTAGCATCATACAGTAGAGTTCTCAATTGATATTCCTTCCCAAACTTATCTTTAACATAATAAACTGATTTCGACGTAAAATCAATATAGTCTTGCCATAATGTTAATCGAACCAACGCATGTCTATCTCTAAGAAAGCCTATATTGCACTCTCCTTTAATACCACATTGCATGGGGATTATTCTGCGTAATTCTTGTATTTCTGGCCATCCATAAGAGAATTTGCATACCACAGCAAACTTCAGGCCCTCGATAATATTCATACGCTCTACCTCTGACTCCATGAACTTCACCATGGGTTGTCCTTGAAGGAACGAGGCTCGCCTCACTGGTATTGGATCCACAACAGCCTGTTCTTTCATGGCAATGTTCAACGTTCATGGTTTAAATAGTTTCGCATAATCCCTGGGTGTGGCTGTGTTGTTTGAAGTCGTGAGTGGTTGGGTGATGTTAGGGGGTGGTGGGGGAGGCAGCCCAACCACAGTGGGTGGCTGGCCACCGGCCAAATTGGCCATGAAAGTGATCGAGGCTGGGTTCTTTCTGTCGCCTCCAGTCGCAAATCGCAATTAGGGTTGAGCCGAGAATTTTTCTCTCTCTAGGTGTTAGATGTGTGTGTGAGAGATCTAGAGAGATTTTTGGGTTTATTTGTCTTGTTAAGGTAAGTATCTTGCCTTGTTTTATTGTAATGGAGTAACCCTAAGGATTTGACCTTATTTTTCTAATTGGAGTGTCTGAAAGTGATGTATATGCAAGGTGACGAGCATATATGCGGGTGCTATGTATGTTTATGACTTAATTTGAATTTAGGCTTATATTATGCCTTGTTTGGAGTGTGTGATTTCTACTTTCATGTTTTAATACTTTGTATGACTATGTGAACTTCTTAAATAATTCTAGAGATCATGTGTAGGCTTGATTTCCTGTTTGAACATGATATCATATTGAATGGTGTACCCGTTGTAATGATCCGACCTGTCGTTTGTGTATTTGAGCCCCGTTTCTCTCTTTGATGCTCCTCAAATCTTAGTTTGTTTCTTTGTGACTTGTGGTGACGGTTGGCTTGGTTTCAGGAAGGTTTGGTAAGGATTTGAGGCAGTCTCATTTTAGAAGCTTAAGTTGTAATAGTTCATCAAGGTTTGAATTTTGCGTAAACAACCTTGGATTGGTGGTTTGAGGATTCTGATAGGTTCTTATGGTAATTTTGGACTTTGGCGTATGTTCAAAATTGGATTTGGAGTTCCAAGGGACTTTTTGCACTATTTTCCAAATTTGGCAATTTGGAGGTTTAAAGAGTTCCTATGTTTGACTGGGGGTTGACTTTGGTGATATCAAAATTGGATTTTAGTTTTGGAAGTTAGAATAGGTTGGTATTATTAGTTGGGACTTATGTGCAGAGTTTGGATGTAATCCGGATTGGTTAGGTTTGAATCGCACGTTTGGTTTGAAGTTTTAAATTTGATTAACTTAAGAGAAGCTTAACATGTGTTTTGATCGTCAATTCAAGGTTATGATGTTAGTTGTGTTGTTTTGAGAATTCTAACGTGTTTGGATTAGATATTGTGACTTGTTGGTGTGATTGGATGGGGTCCCGAGAGGGGGGGGGGTTCGAGAGTGTTTTAGATGGGTTTTAGATCGATTTGAACTTATAGCGCATGTGCGAGTTCGCAGAAGTAGAATGGGTCACACAGAAGTGGTAATTGGCCTTGGAAAGGGAGTCTGCAAGTGTGGGTGATTGTGCACAGAAGTGCTTGCGCACATGCGAAATGTGCGTCTTTGCAGAAGTATATTTGTTTGCGTGGAACTTCTAGTGACCTCACATATGCGAATGTTTATCCGCTGAAGCGGTGTCGTAGAAGCAACATTTGGTCCGTAAAAGCGGAATCCCTGACAGTTTCATATATTTCGAAGGCTTAGTTCATTTTTCATTTTTTGAGTTTTGGAGCTTGGCTAGAGGCGATTACCGGGGAGAATTTCATCATCACTTTGAGGGTAATTGTTTTCTACTTGGACTTGGATTTGAAATCTTATCACATATTTGGACTCGTGGGGTAATGGGTTGTCGAGATATACCCCTTGACTAGGGTTTTAGATAGTGTAAGCCTGAGTTAACTTTTGTTGGACTTTGGAGATTTATGTAAAGATCAAAGATTTATTGTTTGGGGTTGTTTCCTATGGTTTTATTTGATGTTATTGAGTTTATTTTGACTAGATTCGGGTCATTTGGAGTTGAATTTGGACGTTTAGGTGATTTTTGCTTGATTTGAGGTTGTAGGACGGAGATATGTCTCTTGTCTATCCTTGTAAGAGGGAACCCTTAATCGGGTCCAAACACACACTATTGTTGAGTAGCGAGGTGGTCGATGCAATAATAACGCAACTAAGGTCGGGATCGAATCCACATGGAGTTAATAATTGGAATTAGGTTTTTATCTAAGTGAGATGCAAGTTTTGGCTCTAATTGTACTTCCACAAACTTGGTTGGTGTTCTACTTCTATTTTTACTCTAATGAATTCAATAAGTAAAACTAAGGACAAGATTTTTATTTTGGGTTTTTCAAATGTTTAAAGGGACTAGGATCGTGACTTCTACCTAGGTGGTTATCTAACAAGCTGTAATTTCTAGGGAAAGCTTGATTAGCTGGGGTCGTAATATAGCTATCACTCCCGGGTACTCACTCTATACCTCTCGGTAGTTTGAGTGATTTTGCCCAATTTGGCTTTCTCAAGTCCAAATGGGTATTTATACAAATCAAGTGATATTAGCTCAAGTCGGGTATTACTATCTCTAGGTTTAACCCTTTAATTGGGGCTATCAATTTCTTGAGTTCAGCCTAATTCCTTGTTAGCCAAGTTTTCCTAGACTTAGTCCCAGTTTCTTAAGTAGAGACTAAGTCATTTAGGCTTGAACTAATGTTTGTAACCATTAATTCTTGAGTTCTACCAAGAACTAGGTTAAATATCACTAACCCAATCACTAACAAGCCCTATATGAAACACCCATTAATTACCCACACTAGGGTTGTGTCACAACCCTAGATATGGGTTTAGCTACTCATGGAAATTGCAGAAATTAGTGAAGAATTGTAGATAGAATCCATAATATTATATTATGGGGTGAAAATCTAGTATTTAGAGATGAATCTAGTACGAAGTTGCCAAAAGCAGTAAAGAAAATCGTCACAGGTGCTCTCCTAAAACATAACTTAACCTAAAAATGACAAAATGTTCTATTTATACTAAGCTAAAAATATCTAGCAAAACCCTGCGGAGGTTGTGCGGCCGCATAATTCATAGTGCGGTCGCACATTTGCTTATGCGACTGCATAATTATGGCGCGGTCCGCGTTCTTGACTTTGAGTTCTGTGCTCTGGCTGGACTTTTGCGGACCGCACAAATCTGAGTGCGGCCGCGCTCTTGATTATGCAACCGCATAAAAGTGATGCGGTCTGCACTTCCTTAACCTTGGACTTGAACCAACTCTCTGAATCTTCGTTCCTGCGAACCGCACAATTGTGTGTGCTACCGTGCTTGACATCCTGCGGCCGCACAATTTTGGTGCGGATGCACTCCTTCATTCTGCCCAAATGCCAACTCTATGATTCTCATTTCTTGTGGACCGCATTATATTGAATGAGATCGCACAATGAATTTTGCGACCGCACAATATTATTGCGATCCGCACTTCTTAATTTTCACAAATCCAAGTCTCTGAACTTTCTTTAGCGGCCGCATAAAAAATCATGCGTTCCGCACAGTAGGCTTCTTTGTCCTGCTTTGGTTCTTGCTCAATTTTTGACTCCTTTATGAGTTGATTTTGATTCCTTTGGCTCATATTGCAACATTTCTATAAGAAAGCACATTTCATTAGTTTCCAAGAATACCTTTAAGCATTTTTTTACCTAAAACACATTTAAAAGAGAGCAAATAAGAGGTCAAAATCCCTACTTATCAACTCCCCCAAACTTAAGCTTTTGCTTGCCCTCAAGCAAATAAGATAATTCCCACCTCCACTAGAAAAAAGGATATTTCAGCTGGCCTAAGGTGAATCAATCATGCATCAATTGGGAACAACAATTACCCTCAACACATATGAATTATCAACAACACCATGTTTTGACTTTTGAGTACCTTAGTTCTAATGTGACACTAGAGCATCAAGAGTTGACTTTATTCATCAAGGAAGCTCTCTCTATCACGTAGATCATTGTGGATCCCAAACTCCTCTTCCTCTACTCTCCATGAGAAAATCTCACTTTAGAATGTAACACTTGAAACAAGGATTGTGAATAAGTTCGCTCATCTCTCTTAAAAAAATGTCACAAGTCCGGCTCTAAGTAGCATAAGCTTTCCGCTTATGTAAATCACCACTAATGTGAGCTCACTCAACTTGAAATCATATAGGGATTTTGCGGGAATGTAATGAAGGATTTTGGATCAAGGTAGGACTTGTTGGAATATGATGGTTTCATCTTTCCTTACGCACTCCATTTTCTCTTTTTGGCTCATACTTTCTCGACTCTTTGAGTCATTTTCTTCTTCCTTGGGGGAACTAGAGAGACGTAAAGTCACTCTTTCTTGATCATGACAATCATTTTTCTCCTTTTCTGTTTACTCCATGCCTTTCATAATTGTTTTCTTTGGATCCCTTCAACTTTTTATCTTATTCACTTTCTTTTTGACATTTTTTTCTTTTTGGACTTTCTTTCTTTTTTTTTTGCCTTTCTTTTTCTTATTTGTAACTTTTATCACTTTCAAATTCCTCGTCTCTCCCCCAAACTTATGCTTTTCCAATTATTTTTCAATAATGCTAAGAAAAGATCGGGTGCCAAGAGAGGGTCATTACAAAACGGATAAAGGCTTGTAACATGGTTATTGAAAGAAAAAGGTCTTCGGCTCAAAGGGGTTGACTAGGGATATCACATTGGTAGGCTATGGATGTTTTCAAGTTTAAAATTGGATCAAGGAGATCCTACAATCATATCTCAAGTCGAGCTACACTTAGAATTTCGCCTAGACAAACACTCGGGGCAAGTTTTAGACTTATTGGCACGGGAACTTAGACTTGCAATTCAATACCTCATCTCTCAAGCTGCTGGATTGTTAAAGAGAGCAGAGTCGAGGGACCTCAACAACCCTAGCTAAGATTGAAAATCACAAATGGCTCAAAGGAACCACTCGATGATTGTTTAAGTCAACACAAGAGTCTAAAGGTCACAACTAGAGCTATTTTATGCCACAACTTTGTTTCTAACCATAAGGTCGGAGGTAAATGAGTTAGTACCAAGTGAAGCCTACTTGATATACTTTTATTCATTACTACTATATTTATCAAAACATAAAAGGAAACTGACTCAATGCCTTAAGAAGTTTATCATGCCATCCATCGTTGGGAAGAGCCACCCGGTTCACACAACATCCACCTTTGGAAAGAACCATGGCATTAAGAAAACCAAAGGCTTATTGTTCACACAAAACGTAAAAAGAAGCTAAAAAATTAAAAATAAGCTACTAAAGTAAATAAGTAGTTATGCTACTAAGGAAAAACAAACTAAAGAAGTTATGAAGTAAACTACATAAGGTAAACTGAATATACAAAATGAAGTAAAGAGACTATATACATAAGGGAAATGGATATGTACATCAAATGTGTAAAAATATATACATACCAAAGTGAAAATAAAAATAATTGAAAATAGTGTAATAGTTATTACATACCAAATGTCAATGTCAATCAAAATGAACCACCCCCGAAATGAAAATAAGCATTGTCCTCAATGCTAATAAAAAATAAGATCAGGGAAAGGGGTAGAGAGTAAAGAAAACTCCCTATGTGGCCTCAATCTGCATGGGCTCCTCAACCTCTGTGGTGTCCTCAGCCTGCATGGGGTCCTCAACACCCTCTATCTCCTCTAACTTTATCTCAATATCTCCTGGATGAGGGACTACTGGGTTGCTGAGCATCTGTATGAACTCCTCAGCAGCATGTGTAGTTGCAGCCGGCTCCTCAGACTGGCTAGCTGCTGCTTCTGATGTCTCTGGCGCTGCTGCATGTACTGTTGTGACTGATTTCTCCATGAGTAGGTCCAATGGAAGATCTCCGGCAGAAGAAATCTTTTCAACTCTTTGTGCAGCTTGTCCACCGACTCCTTTGAGGCCTGAGTCTTCCGCATCTTTTTGACCTATTTCCCCAAATCCTTGATGACTTTCCCATGCGTATCTAAAGTCTCTAGGATGATCTTCTGGTTCTCCAAAATTTTCTTTAGTGATTCCTCCACTAACGGAGGTACCTGAGGCTCTACTGGGGCTGATCACTGTGCTGCAACAACACTTGATATGGCAGTTAGCTTTGTGGTAGCTGTCTGCATCCAGTTGTTGAGACTTGCCAGTGTTTGGGAAACTCACAGCGCAGTCTGAGGGTAAGTATATGAGGCCGGCACAGAGAGTGGCACTGATGGTCTAGCTGAAGCAGATGATTCAAAGGATGAAGGAGGAATGGTTGCTACTCCAGTGGAAGTACCGACTTCTATGGAGGGCTCGGCAACTGAACCAGTAACCACTTCAGATTGGCCAGCAGTGGTAGTAGCTTTACCCTTGAACTTAGGGTTGTCATCTCCCTGGTGGTGGTACCATGAAAAATGCTTATTTTCCTTCACCTCAACATCAAAGTGCCTCGATTCCGCCCATTGATCTTGAAAGTACTCTGTGAGAAAATTGGGATAGGGATATGACGTCTCCTCCTTTTAAACCAAATTGGAAATGTTGTAAGACATCAGGGCTCCCACATTTATTGGATACCCAGCCATGATGGAAGCCACTAAAAATGCACGGGGAACTGGGAGGATGTTTTCATGAAGGCATGGATCAAGACGGCTGCACACGAATGTTTGTCACCATTTTGCTTCAAAGTTTAGGGTGGCTCGGACTATTTGAACCCCTGTTGTGAGCCATGGAGGTGTTGTCCCTGGGATTTCCAGCATCTCAGCTAGCCACGGGCAAACTGCATCACCCATAGATAGCTTCTCCAAATATTGCATACTTCTACCTCCTCAAAGCCCACATATTAGTTCAGTGCTTAGGCATTAAAGATGATTTTTAAATTTTGAACTTTTGTCACCTTTGTGTCCATTTTGATGTGAGCAACGTTGGCATAGAACTCTTTGACCAGGTACTTGTTTGCATCTTGCATGCGGGAGGTGAACCATTTCCATCCTTTTCGCTCTTCAAATTCGTTTGAGGACATTAGGGTAGTGCTTGCTCAAATCTTTTGTCAAGAATTGTCTCTCAAGAGTGATCCACCTTTATGAACACCATTCTTTGAATTTGGTATAGGCCTTTTCACTGACGAATCTATCCTCCCATACTTCCATCCTCCTTGATCTTTCCAAACCCCCAACAATAGTGTCAACCTCTTTCCCATATTCCTTTACCTCATCATCATAATCCAAGTTAATGGGATTAGCTATAGAAGGTGGCTCAGATGCTCGACTACCCCCCTCGGAACCTTCAGAAGAACTAGAGGAGGAAGTTGATTCATTGACCAGGTGGACTCTCCCTAGGAATTGTTGTGATTGAGCTTCCGGTTGTGCTTACACGGAGTTACCTTCCGAAGCTTCCCTGGATGGGAGGTACTCACTGGTGTCTGAAGGTTCAGGAGGTGGTCTGCTGACTGTGGATTTCTTGCTTAGGATATTTTGAACTGATAGTGAAAGGTAGGGTTTGCCTCGACCCCGGCCTCGGGAGGGTTCTGCTCTCCCTTTGGATATATCTTCTCTGCCACGTGAACGAAGCATTGTCTTCAACATATAAGTAGTAAAAATCAGTTATAATTGGAGCTCATAATGTATATAGAATCAAGATTGAAATTGCAATACACATATCTCAGACAAGGGCAATGCTGACTGCACAAAAGTGAGTGCGGCCACATAATTCCCAGTGCAGACCGAACAAAAATGAGTGTGGCCGCATAGCCCCAGGTATAGACTGCTGGGGTCTCTGAAGTTACCTCAGGGTGGACCATACAAAATTGAGTGCGGACGCACAAACCCACTGCCGACCGCACAATTTTGAGTGCGGCCGCATATTATTTTATTGGGTCTCTGAAGTTTGAACTGTGCGGACCACAAAAAATTTAGTGCAACCGCAAAAATCCACTATGGACTGCACAAAATTGAGTGAGGCCGCACAATATCATTACTCACAAGTGCCCTAAACTTCGGGTACTGCGAATCGCACAAAAATGTATGCGGTCGCATACCCTAGTGCTGACTGCACAAAAATCTGTGCGACCGCATAATTCAAATCATAGCGGAACTGACTTACTATTTACACAGGGATTTCACTAGTTAAGCAAGGTTTTTAGCAATTAAGCACGAAAAGCTACTAACCCAAGCCCCATTAAGCATTAAAACACTACCCACATGATGCTAAGCAAGAATTTGACTATCTATTGACATTTTAGGCATGAACCTAACCCTACATTAAAGAAAACTAAAATGAAGAAAAAGAAGAATCTAAAGTATTAAAATTAACATACCAGTAATGAATATGCAGATAAGATTCACACTTGATGAAATGAGAGAAGATTGAGAGCAAGGGGAGTGTGCACTGTGCTTGGTTAGTGTCAAAAGGTCAAGGTTTGTAAAGTGTGAAAATATTAGGAAAGTCCTATTTATACTTTGACCGACTGGCCCACTAACTTACCTGAGTGCGGCTGCGTAATTGTGGTGCGGTCCGTACTCCTTACCTGGTGCTTGAATTTGTGTTGCGGTCCGCACAAAAATGACTGCGGCCGCATAATTCGTGTGGTCCGCAAAATTTTGTGTGCGGCCGCAAATCCTTAAGGATTTTTGTCAGGACAATTTTCAGAGACTTTGCATTTTCCATCTTCCAGTTGTGAGACCGTACACATAATTTTGCGGTCGCAAAATGCTTGTGCGGTCCGCACAGTTTCAACACTTATCCAATTTTCTTCCTTGCAAAGTTCCTGCAGTGCACACCCATATTCCTGCATATACTTCACAACAATTTATCCAAAAACAATGCCTAATATGAAAAAAATAAAATCAAGAGAAAGAAAAACACATGGGTTGCCTCCTAAGAAGCGCCTGATTTAACGTCACGCCACGATGCATGTTACCATCATTCACTTAAAATGGAGCAATGCCACGACGTGACCATCATCAACCTTACAAAGATAGTGCTTCACCCGGTGCCCATTGACTCTAAATATCTCACCATTCTTATTTTTCAAATCTGGAGCACCAAAAGGAGTCACATGTACAACTTCCAAAGGGCCACTCCACTTTGATTTCAGCTAACCCAAAGTTGAATAAAAGGACAAGGTCACCTTCTTTGTTCCAGATATACTTATCATGGAGGTAATTCATCTTGTCCTTATACTAGGACGAACTGGAGTAAGCATGGAACCAGAACTCATCAAGTCCATTCAATTGCTCTACCAGAAGATTTTCAGCTACATCCCACTCAAGGTTTAGTTTCTTCAACGCCCACATGGCCTCATGCTCTAGTTCCACCGGGAGGTGACAAGCTTTACCGAACACCAACCGATACAAAGACATACCAATTGGAGTTTTGTAAGCTGTTCTATAGGCCCAAAGAGCATCGTCAAGTTTTCTCGACCAATCGGTCCAGTTTGCATTAACAGTATTTGACAGAATACTCGTGATCTCCCGGTTGGAGACTTCAATCTGCCTACTTTCTTGGGGGTGATAGGGGTTGACACCTTGTGAGTGACACCATACTTGGAGAGTAAAATATCAAAGGCTTTGTTGCAAAAGTGTGATCCCCCATCACTAATGATGGCCCTTGGGTTTCCAAACCTTGTGAATATGTTTTTCTTCAAGAAAGCTACCACACTCCGTGCTTCATTGTTGGGGAAAGCCACAACTTCAACCCATTTGGACACGTAATCCACAACAACCAAAATATAGGTGTTCCCACATGAGCTCAAAAATGGACCCATAAAATTGATGCCCCACACATCGAAAATATCAATCTCTAGGATGGTGATAAGAGGCATCTCATATTTCTTGGAGATCCCACCGGCCCTTTGGCAATCATCACAACGCTTAATGAGCTCGCTAGCGTCCTTGTAAAAGGTAGGCCAATAGAATCCATAGCTTAGGACCTATGTAGCAATTCTCGTTCCACCATAGTGACCACCATATGACGAAGAATGGCAAGCTTAAAGAATACCCAAATGTTATTCTTCTAGTACACATCTTCGAATAACACCATCAATGCCAATTTTGAAGAGATATAGCTCATCCCAATAGTAGTCCAGGCAGTCCCATTTGAGCTTCTTCCCTTGGCTTGAAGAGAACTCATTTGGGACATTTCTGCTCATAAGATAGTTGGCCACATCGTCAAACCAAGGAATCCCGTTCATAGACAAGGAAAGGAGTTGTTCATCCGAAAATGAACCATTGATCTCAAGGCCATCATGTGGGCTCCCCTTCTCCTCCAATCGAGAAAAATGGTCCGCCACTTGATTCTCACTCCCCTTGCGGTCTTGGATTTCAATATCAAATTCTTGTATAAGAAGTACCCACCACATCAATCTTTCCTTAGAGCCTTTTTTTCTCATCAAATAACGAAGTGCCGCATGATTGGTATGAACAATCACTTTGGTACCCATTAGGTACGGGCGAAACTTTTCCATGGCAAAGACAATGGCTAAGAGTTCTTTCTCGGTCACCGCATATTTGACTTGCGCCTCGTTCATGGTCTTACTTTCATAGTAGACCGGATGGACGATCTTGTTAATTCTTTGCCCCAATACCGCTCCAACCACCACATCACTGCATCGCATATGAGCTCAAATGGTAAGCTACAATTTGGCGTTGTAATAATAGGAGTGGTAGTCAACATATACTTGAGTAGTTCAAATTCCTTCATACAATCATCATTGAAAACAAATTTGGCATCTTCCTCCAATAGCTTGCACAAGGGGTTTACCACCTTAGAGAAATCCTTGATGAACTGGCGGTAAAACCCCGCATGACTTTGAAAGCTCCTCACTCCCTTGGCGGAAGTAGGGGGAGGGAGTTAGATATCACTTCAATTTATGCTTTATCAACTTCAATACCATTCTTGGAAATCTTGTGGCCGAGGAAAATTCCCTCCTCGACCATAAAGTGACACTTCTCCCAATTAAGCACCAAGTTAGTTTCTTCACAGTGTGCCAATACCTTATCAAGGTTGTCCAAGCACTCTTCAAAACAATCCCCCAGAACAGAGAAATCATCCATGAATACCTCGAGAAAGTCCTCCACCATATCAGTGAAGATTTCCATCATACACCGCTGAAACATTGCTGGTGCATTGCATAACCCAAATGGCATTCACGAGAATGCGAAAGTGCCATACGGACAAGTGAAGGTGATCTTCTCTTGGTCTTCAGGTGCAATAAGAATATGGTTATATCCGGAATACCCGTCCAAAAAGCAATAATAAGCACGTCTGGCTAACCTATCAAACATCCGATCAAGAGATGGAAGCAAAAAATGGTCTTTCCGAGTGACTTTGTTGAGCTTCCTATAATCCATTCACACTCTCAACCAGGTGATAGGTCTTGTGGGGATCAATTCATTTTTGTCATTTGTAATACTGTCATGCCCCCTTTCTTTGGGACACATTGCACCGACGAGGTCCACGAACTATCGGAAATGGGGTAAGCAACCCCAACATCCAACCACTTTGATCTCTTTCTTGAATAACTCTTGCATGGCCTCACTCAACCTTCTTTGATGTTCCACGGAGGGTTTGACATCCGTATCCAATATGATTTTGTGCATGCAAAAGGCCCTTATACCCCGAATATCCGCCAATGTCCAACCTATTGCTTTCTTTCTCCTTTGGAGCGCCGCAAGGGTGGAATCTACCTGAAAGTTAGTTAAGCATGAGGAAAGAATAACAGATGAAGTAGAATAAGGGCCTAGAAACTCATACCTGAGGGGTGAAGGCAAAGTATTTAACTCTAATGTGGGAGGCTCCTTGATTGAGGGATTTGTTGGTGGAGTCTTCCGATTTTCAAGGTCCAAGGAAAGTTTTTGGGGCCCATAAGTGTATGATCCCATTACTTGCAATGCATTGATACATTCTACAAAGCCTTCCTTCTCATCCTCATCATGATTCAGTAACACAACTTCCAAGGTATCCTCAACATTTATCACAACATTTGTGTCATCAACAATTACTTCAGTCACAAGATCCACGAAGGAACACACTTCGTTGCTATTTGGCTGCCTCATTGATTTACAAACATGGAACACCACATTTTCATCGCCCACCCGGAAGGTGAGCTCACCAGCTTCCACATCAACTAAGTCCTTCCCTGTAGCTAGGAAAGGTATCTCCAAAATGATTGGCACCTCATAGTCAACCTCACAGTCAAGTATCATGTATACGACTAAAATCAGAGAGCCCAATTTTACGGTCATTTCAATGCTTAGAAGGCTCGAAGGCCTGAGCTCTGGTATCAATACGTATTGAAGGTCCTCGACCTCGAGGCAATACATACCGAAGGTCCTCGACCTCGAGGCAATACATATAAAAGGTCCTCAACCTCAAGGCAACACATATCGAAGGTCCTCGACCTCGAGGAAATACATACCGAAGGTCCTCGATCTCGGGGCAATACATATCGAAGGTCCTCAACCTCGAGGCCGTTCATATCGAAGGCCAACATGGAAAGGCGAGAAATACGCAAGGGGCACGTGGATAAAGCTGACAAAGTGCACAAGATAGTACAAGCCCGTATCGTGGCATTAAATGGCTGGACCAACCATATCTCTTTACATTAATTATGCATTTACTATGTTGGGATTTCCCCTCATATATAAAGGGGAAACTTGTCACTTTGTAAGACATGTTATATTCAATACAAGAACAAGAACATCCTCTGCTCTCTAATAAAAATATTCTCTACAATTTCTTCATTAAATTATTGTTTCTCATTTATTGTGTTCTTGAATTATTCTCCATCTATTGATTGTTATTGATCATAAATAGGCCACCTTAAGGTCTCCAATATTGTTTCATTGTTATCGATAGCCCCTAGTCAAGATCCTCAAGCTCGACCTCGAGGCCTACCCGACCACCCTCGAGACTGGCCTTTTCGATACCTGATTTGCGTAATCTAGCTCTTTTCGCTCCTGTTTAATTTTTCTCGTTTCATACTCAGCATATACTGCCTAAGAAACCGGTATTAAAATAGATCACATATTTTTAGAACCACATACTCAAACATAATTTTAATTACCATTTTCAAGGTAAACAATTTGGCGACCACCGTGGGGCTAAAAATAATAGTGATTGTTTTAGTGCTGGTTGTCTAAAAACATAAGTTATTATTCACACTTTTTCTTGCCCAAGAATTTTCACTTTCAGGTCATAAAATGTCCAACTCAGTAAACGCACGTGAAAACGACGATCCTGAGGATCACGAACCGCAAGAACCCATGCTCAAACGGGCCAAAGTGCCCACTACCACGAAAGAACAAAATCAGAGTTGTGTACCTAAAGGAACTATTGTGTTCAGAGAGGAATATGTCGAAGCATTGTCCCAACCACATAGAGATGCACTGGTAATCTCTTTCCTCTTGAATAGCATTCAAATTAAGCGTGTGCTTGTGGATCCAGGTAGCCCAACCAATATAATCAGATTCGGGGTAGTGGAGCAGCTCAAGCTGCTTGACCAAATTGTACCCGATTCTAATGCCCTAAGAGGGTTGAACATGGAAAGCGAAATGACGAAGGGGGAAATCATCCTCCCAGTCGACGTGTCTGGTACAGTTCGGGGCACCAGGTTTTATGTCATCGAGGGGGACACGAGATACAACGTACTGCTTGGAAAACCATGGACACACAACATCAGGGTGGTAGAGTTGACTCTCCACCAGATGTTGAAACTCCCAACCGCAGATGACATAAAAGAGTGTATGGTGAACAACACATACTAAAGGAAATGTTCGCGGTACGCGACGTGGCGCCAGAGCCCGTATATTCCACCTCTGAGGGGTCGGAATATAAACAGGTCCCCGATGATGGCGAGGAAGACTTCCTCACCCCTCGAGCCTTCGTTGCCCCCGAAGAATCGGACGCAACAAAATCAACGGTTGAAGAGCTGGAACAAATCATTTTTATGAAACACCTGCCAGATCGAAAGGTATACCTGGGAACGAGATTAACCCCCGAACTCAGCAAAGAACTCATTCAATTTCTTATTGAAAACATTTATTGCTTTTCTTGGTCCCACTTAGATATGACAGGGATCTCCCCGGAAATAACCACCCATCGACTAAACGTCAACCCCAGGTTCAAACCGGTGAAGCAAAAAAGGAGGCCTCAGTCCGAGGTAAAGCATGCGTTCGTCAAAGAAGAGGTAACAAAACTCCTAAAAATAGGGTCCATTAGGGAAGTAAAGTATCCCGAGTGGTGGCCAATGTAGTAGTGGTCCCTAAAAAAAGGAACAAATTAAGAATGTGCGTAGATTATAAGGACTTAAATAAAGCATGCCCCAAAGATTCATTCCCGCTGCCCAACATCGATCGATTGATTGATGCCACGGCCGGCCACGAGACTCTCACCTTTCTCGATGCCTACTCCGGGTATAATCAGATTCAAATGAACCCCGAGGATAGGGAAAAGACTTCGTTCGTCACGAAGTATGGCACATACTGCTACAATATGATGCCCTCCGTGATAAAAAACATAGGGGCCACGTACCGACGCCTAGTTAATAGGATGTTCGAACATCAAATAGGAAAATTCATGGAAGTTTACATTGATGACATGCTGGTTAAGTCTCTGCACGCAGAAGATCATTTGACTCATTTGCAGGAAACTTTCGACATCCTTAGAAGCTACAACATGAAGCTCAACCCCGAGAAATACGCCTTCGGCGTAGGTTCAGGAAAATTTCTAGGCTTTATGGTATCAAATAGGGGGATTAAAATCAACCCGACAAAATTAAATCCATCAAAGAAATCATGGTGGTAAACAATGTAAAGGTCGTACAACGGTTGACTGGGCGGATAGTGGCGCTGGGCCGATTCATCTCGAGGTCATCAGATCGGAGCCATCACTTTTTCTCTCTACTCAAAAAGAAAAACAACTTTGAGTGGAATCTGGAGTGCCAACATTCCTTGGAGGAATTAAAATGGTATCTCTCAAGCCCGCCTTTTCTCCACACCCCAAAAGGAGGATGAAACTCTATACTTGTACTTAGCAGTATCTGAGGTAGTGGTAAGTGGAGTGTTGGTTCGAGATGAGCAAGGTACATAATTTCCTGTCTACTATGTAAGTCGAACCCTGGGAGATGCTGAAACCAGGTATCGTCACTTAGAAAAATTAGCTCTCGCATTAATAAGTGCATCTTGAAAATTGAAACCTTATTTTCAAGCCATATATGTATTTTAACAACATATCCTCTTCGGAATATATTGCATAAACCTGAATTGTCGGGCCGGCTGGACAAATGGGCTATCGAGCTCGGAGGGTACGATACTGAATATCTTCCCCGAACGGCTATCAAGTCTCAAATTCTGGCAGACTTCGTGGCCGACTTTACGCCCGCCCTCGTGCCCGAGGTAGAAAAAGAACTTCTGCTAAAAACGGAAGCATCATCGGGGGTGTGGACCTTATGCACCGACGGTGCCTCAAATGTGAGAGGATCAGGGCTCGGCATAGTTCTGAATCCACCTATAGGTGGCGTGATTAGACAATCTATAAAAACTGCATAGTTGGCTAACAATGAAGCCGAGTATGAGGCTATGATTGCAGGTCTCGAACTAGCCAAAGGCCTGGGAGTGGAAGTTGTCAAAGCCAAATGTGATTCCCTTCTGGTAGTAAACCAAGAAAATGGGAGCTTCGAGGTTCGAGATGATAGGATGAAACGGTACCTCGACAAGCTTCAAATCACTTCACATCGTTTCAAAGAATGGACTCTAGTCCACATACCTCGGGAGCAAAACAACGAGGCTGATGCACTCGCAAACCTGGGGTCATCTGTTGAAGAAGATGACATACTCCCTGGGGCTGTTGTTCATATATCCAAATCGATAATCAAAGAAGGCCATGCCAAAATCAACTCCACCAGCCTGACATGGGATTGGAGAAACAAATACATTGATTATTTGGTAAGTGGGAAGCTGCCCACTGATCCAAAAGAATCAAGGGCCCTACGGACCAGAGCAACCCGATTTTCACTCGACGAGAGTGGAGCTTTATCAATGAGAACCTTCGATGGGCCCCTGGCAGTATGCTTGGGACCATGAGACACTGATTACGTGCTCCGAGAAATCCACGAGGGTACCTGCAGAAATCACTTTGGTGCCGATTCTTTAATTCAAAAGGTGATTAGAGCAGGTTACTACTGGGATAGCATGGAAAGGGACATCAAAGAATTCGTCCAGAAATGCGACAAGAATCAGAGGTTCGCGCCAATGATCCACCAACCTGGTGAACAACTACATTCAGTCTTATCACCATGGCCATTCATGAAATAGGGAATGGACATAGTCGGGCCCCTAACAACGGCACCAGGTAAAGTTAGATTTATTCTGTTTATGACTGACTATTTCTCAAAATGGGTGGAAGCACATGCCTATGAAAAGATAAGAGAAAAAGAAGTCATCGACTTCATATGGGATCACATCATATGATGATTTGGGATCCCCTCCGAGATAACATGTGATAACGGGAAGCAGTTCATCGGAGGCAAAATAACAAAGTTTTTCGAGGATCACAAAATAAAAAAAATACTATCGACGCCCTACCACCCGAATGGTCAAGCCGAATCCACAAACAAGACCATTTGACTGAACTTGAAAAAGAAGTTAGAAAATGCGAAGGAAAAATGGAGAGAAACGCTGCCCGAAGTAATATGGCCATATCGGACAACCTCTAAATCGAGCATATGAGAGACGCCGTTCTCTCTGGTGTACGGGTCCGAGGCTTTGTTACCGGTCGAGGTCGAAGAGCGAAGCGCCAGATTCCGACATGCCACCAAAGACTCAAATAATAAACCAAGACCCTTGATCTATTAGACGAGAAGAGAGAAGCTTCACTGGTCCGGATGGTCGCCCAAAAATAAAGAAACGAAAGATACTACAACCGAAGAGAAAACTCTGATATTTCTACATTTCAGTGGGGTCTCATTTGCTACATTTCAGTTTTCTGGTGCTGCTTTCACTTGGTGGGAGTCTTTTGAGAGGCGTAGGCCTGTTGGTTCAGCACGCCTCACTTGGAAGAAGTTCTCCACTATCTTCTTGGAGAAGTATGTACCTCAGTCTCATAGGGAGGAGCAGCGCATGCTTTTTGAGCAGCTGCGTCAGGGAGAGCTATCACTAATGCAGTATGAGATGCAGTTCTCGGAGTTAGCTCGTCATGCGACCGAGTTGGTCCCTACTGAAAAGGAGAGGGTTAGGAATTTTGTGGATAGCCTCACTTATTAACTCCGCCTATTTATGACTCGGGAGAGAGTATCAGATGCTACATTCGAGCAGGTTGTTGATATTGCTCAAGATATTGAGTCGGTTTGCCACCAGGAGCGGGAGGAGAGAGAGGCTAAGAGGCCTCGTGGATCGGGCAGTTCTAGTGGTAGTCCCTACAGGTGGCAGTTTCAGCATGGTAGAGGCCGTTCATTCAGGCCTTCTCAGTCAGTCCGCCCAGCCTATAGTGGTGCATCTTCGGGACATGGTCCCCGCAGTTCTTAGCTAGGCCGTACTTCATTAGGTGCCCTCCCAGCTCAAAGTGCAGCTCGAGCACCACCAGTTCAGAGTTCTTCTATGCATGAGTCTTCTAGTGGCCGTTCTAGTGCCAGGGGTTTCTATCAGTCCCCGCCTCCAGCTCCAGGGAGTTGTTTTGAGTGTGGAGAGTTTGGGCACATGTGGAGGCAGTGTCCCCGTCATCCTGGTGGTTCTTCTCAGCGGAGGGCCAGCCCTCGACTTCAGCTCTAGTTACTTCACCACCCACCCAGGCAGCCAGGGTTGGTATTCAGTAAGCTAGAGGCTGCCTTAGAGGGGGAGGTCGAGCAGGTGGAGGTCAGGCCCATATGTATGCATTTCCAGCCAGGCCACATGCTATGGCCTCTGATGCAGTGATCACAGGTATTGTCTCAGTTTGTTGGCGAGATGCTTTGACTTTATTTGACCCCGGTTCTACATATTCCTATGTTTCTTCATATTTTGCCCATTTTCTGGATATGCCCCGTGAGTATTTAGTTACCTCTGTTCGTGTGTCGACTCCGGTGGGTGATACTGTGGTTGTGGACCATGTGTATCGTTCGTGTGTGATATCTATTGGGGTTCTGGAGACCCGAGTGGACCTACTGTTACTCAGCATGGTCGATTTTGATGTGATATTGGGCATGGATTGGTTATCTCCATGTCATATTGTTCTTGATTGTCACGCTAAGATCGTGACCTTAGCTATGCCATGATGTCCGAGGGTTGAGTGGAGAGGTTCTTCTGAGTATATACCTAGCAGGGTGATTTCCTACCTGAAGGCTCAACGCATGGTTGAGAAGGGATGTTTATGTTATCTGGATTTTGTGAGGGATGTCAGTGGTGAGGCTCCCGCTATTGATTCGGTTCCTGTGGTCCGTGAATTTCTGGACGTGTTTCCTGCAGATCGTCCAGGCATGCCGCCCGACAGGGACATCGATTTTGGTATTGACCTTGTGCCAGGCACCCAGCCTATTTCTATTCCACCTTATCGTATGGCACCAACGGATCTAAAGGAAATAAAGGAGCAATTTCAGGAACTCCTAGATAAGGGGTTCATTCGGCCTAGTGTGTCACCTTGGGGTGCACCGGTGTTGTTCGTAAAGAAAAAGGATGGTTCTATGCGTATGTGTATTGATTATCGGTAGCTGAGCAGAGTTACGGTGAAGAATCGGTATCCCTTGCCTCGTATAGATGACTTGTTTGATCAGTTGCAGGGTGCCAATGTATTTTCCAAGATTGACTTGCGTTCCGGTTATCATCAGTTGAAGACTCGGGGGCCAGACATCCCGAAGACTTCTTTCAGGACTAGATATGGTCATTATGAGTTCCTGGTTATGTCCTTTGGGCTGACCAATGCCCCGGCAACCTTTATGCATCTTGATGCTTAGTGTATTTCGGCCTTATCTGGATTCTTTATTCATCGTGTTCATTGACGATATATTGGTGTATTCCCGATCTCGGGAGGATCATGAGCAGTATTTGAGAGTTGTGCTTCAGACCTTGAGAAATAAGAGATTGTATGCAAAAATTTTGAAGTGTGAGTTCTGGCTTGATTCAGTAGCATTCTTGGGGAATGCGGTGTCCAATGAGGATATTTAGGTTGATCTGAGGAAGGTAGAGGCGGTGCAGAGTTGGACTAGACCGTCATCAGCTACTGAGATTCGCAGTTTCCTTGGTTTGAGAGGGTACTATTGCCGTTTCGTCGAGGGATTTTCATCTATTGCAGCACCTATGACCAGACTGACCCAGAAGGGTGCTCAGTTCAGATGGACTAAGAAGTGTGAGGAGAGCTTTCAGAAGCTCAAGTCAGCTTTGACTACAGCTCTGGTATTGATTTTGCCTACAGGTTCGGGTTCTTATACAGTTTACTGTGATACCTCGAGAGTTGGCCTTTGAGCGGTTTTGATGCAGGATGATAGGGTGATTGCCCACGCGTCCAGATAGTTTAAGGTGCACGAGAAGAATTATCCAGTGCACGATCTTCAGCTAGAGGCTATTGTTCACGCCTTGAAGATTTGGCGTCATTATTTGTATGGAGTGCATTGTGAGATTTTCACTGATCACCGTAGTCTACAGCATTGCTTAAGCAGAATGATCTGAATTTGCGTCAGAGGAGGTGGTTGGAGCTTCTAAAGGATTATGACCTAACTATTTTATATCATCCGGGGAAGGCCAATGTAATGGCCGATGCCCTGAGTCGCAGAGCGGAGAGTTTGGGGAGTCTAGACTAGCTTCCAGTAGTAGAGCGGCCGTTAGCACTCGATGTTCAGGCTTTAGCGAGTCAGTTGGTGAGATTGGATCTATCAGCGCCTCCGCGGGTAGTGGCTTGTGTAACCTCCAGGTCTTCTCTTTATGATCAGATTAGAGCACGCCAGTATGATGATCCACATTTTCTTGTTCCTCAGGATAGGGTCCATCGCGGTGATGCTAGGGATGTGGTTATTGATGATGATTGGGTCATGAGTATGCAGGGCCGGATTTGCGTACCCAATGTAGATGGGCTTCGAGATTTGGTTCTAGCTGAGGCCCATAGTTTGCGGTATTCCATCCATCCGGGTGCCGCAGAGATGTATCAGGATTTGAGGCAGTATTATTGGTGGAGGCGGATAAAGAAAGGTATTGTTGAGTTTGTGTCTCGGTGTCTCAACTGTCAGCAGGTCAAGTATGAGCANATCACCATGGACTTCGTAGTTGGACTCCCACGGACTTCGAGGAGGTTTGATGCTATATGGGTTATTGTGGATCGGCTGACCAAATCCGCGCACTTCATTCCTATTGGTACTACTTATTCTTCGAGGCGGTTAGCTGAGATTTATATTAGGGAGATTGTCTGATTGCATGGGGTTCCAGTTTCTATCATTTATGACAGAGGTACTCAGTTCCCATCTCAGTTTTGGAGAGCCGTACAAAGAGAGTTGGGTACTCAGGTCGAGTTGAGCACATCGTTTCATCCTCAGACCTACGGGCAGTCAGAGCGTACTATTCAGATTTTGGAGGATATGTTGTGTGCCTGTGTCATTGATTTTGGGGGTTCATGGGACCAGTTTCTTCCACTCGCGGAGTTTGCATATAATAATAATTATCAATCGAGTATCCAAATGGCTCCATATGAGGCTTTATATGGTAGGAGGTGCAGATCTCCGGTTGGTTGTTTTGAGTCGGGCGAGGCTAGACTATTGGGCACATACTTGGTTCAGGATGCGTTGGGTAAGGTGAAGTTGATTCAGGAGCGGCTTCGCAGGGCGCAGTCTAGGCAGAAGAGTTATGCGGACCAGAAGGTCCGGGATGTGTCTTTTTTGGTTGGGGATAAGGTGTTGCTGAAGGTGTCACCCATGAAGGGTGTTATGAGGTTCGGGAAGAGGGGAAAGTTATGTCCCAGGTTCATTGGGCCATTTGAGGTGCTTCAGAGGATTGGGGAGGTGGCTTATAGACTTGCCTCCCAGCTTATCGAGTATTCATCCGGTGTTCCATGTTTCGATGCTCCGGAAGTATGTTGGTGACCCGTATAATGTTTTGGACTTCAGCACGGTTCAGCTCGAGGGTGATATGTCATATGAGGTAGAGCCAATGGCTATTTTGGGTCGTCAGGTCAGAAAGATGAGGTCTAAAGATATAGCTTCAGTGAAGTTTCAGTGGAGAGGGCAGCCGGTGGAAGATGCCACCTGGGAGACCGAGTGGGAGATCCGGGACAGATATCCTCACTTATTCGAGACTACAGGTATGTTTCTAGACCCGTTCGAGGACGAACGTTTGTTTAAGAGGGGGAGGATGTAATGACCCGGCCGGTCGTTCCGTGACATTAGCCCCGTTTCCCCCGTTTCTGCTTTATCATATGTTGCTTAGCCTATTTTATGTCGTGTTGGGTCAGATGGTTAGGGTTCGGAGTGGTTGTGGTGAGAATTGAGGCACTTAGTCTCTTAAATTAGCTTATTAGTTGAAAAAGTCAACTGGGAGTTGACTTATTGGTAAACAACCTCGGAATGCGGCTTTTATGGCTCTGATAGCTTCATTAGGTGATTTGGAACTTAGGAGTGTGTTCGGAATTAAGTTTTGATGTCCGGTGTAGAATTAGGATTGAATTGGCGAAAGTTAGTATATGGCGATTTCCGATCGGCAGTGGGAAATAGGCTATCGGGTTCAGAATGGAACTCCGAAAGTTGGAGCAGGTTCGTAATGTAATTTTGGATATGTTTGCAAAATTTCAGGTCAATCGGATGTGTTTTGGTTGGTTTCAGCATCATTGGCAAAATTTAGAAGTTTCAAAGTTCATAGGCTTGAATTTGATGTAACTTTGATGTATTCATGTTATTTTTGGTGTTTCTAAGGCTCGACTAAGTTTGAATAAGGTTATGGGTTGTGGTGGCGTGTTTGGTTGAGGTTCTGAGGGCTTCGGGTGTGTTTTGACAGGTTAACGAATGAAGTTTTGATGTTGGAAGTTGCAAATTCTGCTGGTGTTCAGTTCTGGTGTCCTTCTATGTGATCACGTGGGTAAGAATGCGATCGCATAGGCTTGTTGGGGCAGCATGGGTTTTTATGTAGTGCGGCTGCGTGGGTGGAGGCCGCGATCGCGTAGAGTGGGTCCTGTGTGCAGTGCGATCGCGTGGGTAAGGTCCGCGATCACATAGCAAATTCTGAGGCGCGTGAGGGGATGGGTGTTTGAGCTATGTGAACGCATGTGTTTATACGAGAACACATTGAGTGGGCTGGTCTTTGCATTGCAAACGCATCGCAGGGAATGCGATCGTACTGAGGAAAATAAATGGCTGGGAAGAATGTTTTAAAGGCCATTTGTGCGAGAATAGTTCATTTTCCTTCATTATTGAACGAGTTGGGAGATCTTTTGAGAGGGTTTGAAGAAGAAATTGAAGGGAATCACTTGGAGGTAAGGTTTTCAACTTCATAACTCGTTTATATGTCGTTTTTTAAGTAATTAAACCGGAAATTGTTTGGAACTAAACCCAAATTTGGGGAAGAAGGTGCATGGAATTTGGAATTTTCTTTTGATGATTGAGTGGGCAATTATGGTCTGATTTTAGTGTTCTTGGTATGTATAGAATCGTGGGAGGATGGGAATTCTAGTGATGTAATTTATATCGAACTCCGAGACGTGGGCCTGGGGCTCGGGTTTGGCCGAATTTCGAGATTTTTGTATAAATTGATAGTTTTCGATTGGATTGTGTTCCTTTAGCGTATATTGATGATTTTAATATGGTTTTGGTTAGATTCGGAGCAATCGGGAGCCAATTTGAGGGGAGAGGGCATCGCGGACTAGTATTGTGGCCCGGTAGAGGTAAGTAATGGTTATAAATCTTGTCATGAGGGTATGAAACCCCGGACTACATACTTCTCACCGTTTTTAGAATGGCGCACATGTCGGATGACGAGTATGTGGTGCGCATTGATTTTTGGATTCGACTTGGTCCTCTCCGCGGCAACTATTGAGTTGCGTATTTTACTCTAAATCATATAGTAAATTGTGTTCTAAAGACTATTGCTATATTTGGGCTATAAGCCATATTTAGGGCCTCGTGCCGACTTGTCTACACCCCTTTGGGGATTTTTTTTTACTGCTATTTCCTCACTGTTGATTTACGATTTACACTCAGTCATACTGTGCTTAACTGTTTTCGAAACTCAGCCTTATTTACACTATTTTGAGATATAAAATGATGTTTTGGGTCGAGTACCCCATTTTTACGGATACGCCCGAGGGGCTTTTGAGAGGTTCTGACTGAGTGAGGCCGAGGGCCTGATTATAAGGATATGATACGCCACGAGGTGGCTTGATATTAGCGCTTGGGCTGAAGGAGCCCCTCCAGAGTCTATACACACCCCAAGTGAGCGCAGGTACCTACTGGTGCTGAGTGCTGAGTGCTGAGTGTCGAGTGCCGAGTGATGAGTGATTGGGAGGCATGAGTGTCAGTGAGATTGCCCGAGGGGCTGATACTGAGTGGCTGTGAGGTGCTGAGTGATGTTCTGCCCGAGGGACGACTTATGATTCATGTTTTCGCCCGAGGGGCTACTTATGATTTATTTCATTTTTACACTAAATCGTTTGGTTATTTTTATTTCTGAAATTGTTGGAAAACACATTTTTCAAAGGATTTTATTGAAGTTGGCTTTTAAATCATGTTGATTTCATATATCTATATATATACTGTTGGAAAGAAAGGCTGTGCATATTGTGAACTGATGATATTGATTTTTATGTGTTTCTTGCTGCTTAGACTTAATTTATTTTCATTACTACTGAGTTGGCATACTCACATTACTCCCTGAACCCCTGTGTGCAGATACAGGTGCTGATGAGCGTTAGCCATCTATTCCGTGCGGAGCTGGAGTTCGGGATATAGAGGTAGCTGTTTAGCGTCCGCATCATCTCTGTTTTCCCTTCTTATGTTGTATCTAGTTATTCGATCGGAGGTTTTGTGTTATAATAGTAGACTTGTTGGTATATTTCTAGATGGTCATGATATGTTGACTCCGGGTTTTGGGGATGGTTTAGACTATTTAGCTGTTTATTTTGCCTAATGAATTCAGTAATTTTATATACTTTATGAACTGTTGAAAAATGGTTGCGATTTTAGAAAGAAACTGTAATTATGTGATTGTTGGCTAGCCTAAATCCACGATAGGCGCCATCACAGCCGGTTTAGGATTTGGGGTCGTGACATCAGGATCCTCATCAACCCCCGCAATCTTGCACAACTCAGTGATAAGAGATATGAACATCAGGGATGGCTCTCTTCAGATACTCCCTCAGCTCACTGATGATAACCTGACCCACCTTGATCGAAATATCGTCAAAAAAGTAAGCAATAATCGAGGCTCTCAATAATGATATATTCCATATATTCTAACAGGGGAGATGCGACTGCAAATGATGGCTTGCCATATCTTTGCCTCGACAGTCAACTTTTTTGGATGTGATTCCTTTTTTTTTTTTGTGACAGGCCATGGCACATCCTTGTCTGGGCACAATTTGGAGATCAACCAATTTCCTGTAGCACAATCCTTAGCACGAAATGGCACCATTTCATGATCTCGCAGGTTATAGAATTAATTTATAGCTTCATCTCCGAAGTTCACCATCTTTCCCATTATTCTCATGATTGGATTTCTCAACTTGACGACTTTAGGATTGGCATAAAATTCCCTTACACACTGCTCATTCTCCTTACAAGGTTGAGGGGAGAAACAAATCCATCCTGTAGCCACAAGTCTTTGGTAAAACACGAGATGACGTTTGGGAACCTTATCCCTTTTTATCCCACTTTCTGGAGAAACTTCTTTGAAGCTAAGTTGGCATAGTACCGTTGTCGGCAGTCCAGTAACAAGAACCGGTGTTGTTCATAGTACTCCTCAATTTCCAAAGGATTTTCATGCACAAATTCAGCAGAGTTAGAGCTAGTTTTAGCTTTTAGCACCCAAAAACGAAGAATATGAGTGAAAACTTGATATGGGCAAGAAATACATTGAAAAATGAGTCATATTATGCCAAAGGAATTATTGAATAGTTGAAACCCATTACAACAACAAAAACATACCCTGTATAATCCTACATAGTGGGATCTGGGGAGGGTAGAGTGTACGCATACCATACCCCTACCTGGTGAAGATAGAGAGGTTATTTTCCATACACCCTCGGCTCAGAAAATTGTAAGCACCACATTAATTAAAAAATAAAAGAAGGAAAAATACCGAGAAGCCATGTAAAAGCATCATAAGAAATAACAAGATAGTAAGATAGACATAGAAACCTTGCTTAGAAAACAATTCAATTTCAAGGCCTGACAAATTTGTGGTCTCTGATGTCGCAATTGCAAAGACAAGGTCGCAATTGTGATAACCCTAAAAGAAATAGTTTCCTCGCAATTGCGAAGTGTGCCAGAATCGTTCATGGTTCACATTTGCAAAAAAATATTTGCATTTACGAACATGGACTATACTTTTGACTACCACTATTGTGGCCCAGAGTTCGCATTTGCGAACTTTGCTTTGCCTTAGGATATTGCAATTGCGATAACTAGTTTTTTTTCTATCCTTCGTAATTGTGATCTGGGGGTCTGAATTTGGAAATATTGACTGGTCTGGTTGACTTCACATTTGCAAAGCCCTGTTCACATTTGTGACATGAGGCCTTTTCCAGATTTCTTCCTTTCAACTCCTTTTTTATTAAATTCCACTTTGCTTGATCTGTATTCTCTTCATGACCCATTGTGCCTAAAATAATAGCGATACATACCACAAAAGCTACATTTTTATAAATAAAGGAAACAAAAATAAAAGTAAAGAAACTAGATTAAGTTGTAAAATCACTACTTATCACAATCTAGCCTCACTAGGCTCAAACCTACCAATAGGAGAACCATAATGTCTAGCATACAGAACTTCATATGGAGCTGTATGAATGCTAGAATGATAGATATTGTTATAAGAAAACGACACTAAAGGTAAGAACTAATCCGAAAGACCTCCTAGGTCAATCACAAAAGCTCACAACATATCCTCAAGAATTTGAATAGTATACTCGGACTGACCATCCATTTGCGAGTTAAAAGCTGTGCTAAGCTCCAGCTAAGTATCTAGCTCCTGCTGAATGGCACTGTAAAATTCAGATATGAACTGGGTGCTATGGTCTGAAATGATAGAAATAGGACCATAATGCAAATGTACTATCTTCGTAATATAAATTTGAGCTAACCTCTTCGTAGTATAAGTAGAAAACACCAATATGAAGTGCAAGAACTTATCAACTGTCCTCAATGACCCACATAACATCAAACTTAAACAAGGTGCATGGTAAACCTACTACAAAGTCCATAAAGATACGCAACCACTTCCATTGCGGTATAATCATTGTCTGAAATAACCTACCCGAGATGTTCATACTTAACTTGTTGGCAAATAAAAAGTGGTGTAACATGCCCAACAATGCCCTTCTTCATCCCCTTCCATCAATAATGCTGTTTCAAATCATGATAAATCTTCATAGAACCTGGATGAATAGAATACCGCAAACTGTGAGCCTCTTAAAGTATTAACTCTTTCAAGCCCTCAACATTAGGAACATAAAGCCGAAACTGAAGTCGCATAAAACAATCATCTTCAATAACCAACTTCTTAGCATCATCTCGATGAACCGTGTCCTTAAGCACCAACAAATAAGGATCATGAAATAGGGGAACCATAATGCGCTCAAACAAGGGCGACAACTCAAGTGTAGTGACTCGATCAATCATTTTGAGTTCTAGAATTCTATTTTGCGGTTCGAGACTTCAAGTAGGTTCATTTGATATTTTATGACTTGCATGTATAGTTAGTTTTGAATCCTGGGGGGTTAGGGGGTGTTTTGAAAAAGTGGAAACTTTAACTTGTTGGAGTTGATCAATGTTCGACTTTTGAGTAAATTATCCCAGATTGGTGATTTGACGATTCCGTTAGCTCCGTATGATTATTTTGTACTTGTATGTATGTTTGGCTTGGTATCGAGTGACCCTAGGTCATTTCACTTTTATTCGAAAGATAGAAATTTAAAATTTAGAACTTTGCAACATTGGTTTGATGCTTAATTCCTTGTCTGATGTTATTTTTGGTATTTTGAGCCTTCAGACAAGTTTTTTTTATGTATATAGACTTGTTGGGATGATTATATGGAGTCCCATAGGGATCCAATGAGTTTTGGGATGTTTCCAGACAATTTTGGAAGAATTATCCATTATTGGTGTTGTTGTTATCACATTTTCAATGACCAGTTTGCAAATGCAAGGTTTGCATTTGCGAATGTAACATTGCACTTAAAATCATTAGGGGGACTCAGTGTTGCATTTGCGATCTTGAGGTTTGCAATTGCGATGCTTGCAATTTTGAAGGTAGAGTCGCATTTGCGATCACTTGGTCGCATTTGCGATGCTTTGTTTGCATTTGCAATATCTAGAGTTTGTTTATTTCTGTAGTTTTAGACCTAGACTTCATAAGCATGGGATATTTAGAGGATCTTCTTCCAACCTTCTAAGGTTAGTATTTTTAACTTAGCTTTGATTATATACATGATTCCTCAAAGAGTTTTAAGCCCTAAATCTAGGATTTCAAAGTGTAGAAATTTGGGTTTATGAGTTTGAAATTAAGAGAGCTAACTTTGGGGATTTGGACCTCAATTTGAGATTGGATCTTGAAAGTAATTATATATATGGACTCGAGGAAGAATGGGTCATCGGGATGTGGTCTTGATTTCGAATTAAGACCGTGTGTTCCCGAGTTTACATTTTGTTGACTAGTGGGATTTCATCAAAGATCCACACCTTTATTGATTGGGACATTTTGTTTAGATTTATCTGACTTCATTAGATGATAACTGATTAGTTTTTGATCATTTTGAGGAGTATTTATAAGGAAAGAAGCATTGGGTTGTTGAACTAGTTTCGCAATGAGGTAAGTGTCTTGCATTACTTTGGTTTGAGGGAGTTTTCCTAACAAATGATATTGTTTGCTACATGCGGGGGTAATATATATGCGAGGTGAGGAGAAAATATGCATGTGCAAGGGTTATCCATGCTCGGGGTAGATTATATGCTTCACTATATGCTTTGTTGTTTGCGTGTTTTTCTTGACTTACGCCTTACTTGATTTTTATGACAGCATGAGTAGTTATCCATGCTAGAGATCATGTTTTAGCTTATGATATTTTATTTGAACACGATAGACTATTCTTGAGATTGTTGATATACTTGATTTGGCCGTAGTCATGCTTATATCATGAACATATATGTATATCTGTTATTCTTGTGACTCTTGAGTTTCCATATTTATGCTAAAGGTCATATTGAGGCCTTCTTTGTGATATCTGGACAAAATGACCCTTGGAATGTTGATGTGCTTATGGTACTATGGTCATGTTAATCTCTCACGTACTATAGTATTCTTACTCATTCCTCTTGATCGTATTGATGCATCCCACCTTGTTTGGTACTGACATACACACCTATGGTGAGGATAAGCCATATTGCATGACAATTGTTTCTGTTCTGTGAGGATGCATGATATTGCACGAGGGGTGTTTCTGTGCAGGTGAGGATGAGAGATATAAGCACGATAGGTGCTTCCGTGCGTTTGATATTATATTGTCATGGCGAGGGTTTTTGTGCCGTGAGGATGAGATTTCATGGCACGACAAATGTTTCTGTGCAGGCGAGGATGAGAGACATGTATTATAGTATGTTCCTTCCCTCACATACACATCTATGCCATCTATTTTTTTTTCTGTTGTTACATCTATGCTTTCTACCTTTTGTGTTATTGTTATATTTACCCCTTCAACCTTGTTTTTTATTGTTACATCTATGCTTTCTACCTTGTTGTTTATTATTACTACGTGTATGCATTCTACTTTGTTGTTACTATTATCTACGTGCCTTCTACCTTGTTTAATACTACTATCTATATTCTTTTACCTTGCTACTGTTATCTATATACCTTGTATCTTGTTTATTACTGTTATCTATATGCCTTTTCTTTGTTTGCCACTGTTATCTTCATGCCTTCTACCTTGTTGTTACATTTAGCTATACGACTCCTACCTTGTTTGGTATTTTTATACATACGCTTGGTGAGGAAGAGTGGTATTGCACGAATGGTGTTTTCGTGCTTGGTGAGAGTGAGCTAAATGCACGAAGGATGTTACCGTGCAATTTGATTGGATATCTTGTAAGCTTTCCTTTTGTTAAGCAGGTTTGTAGATGTGTCTTTTGTTGTGTTACACGTATCGTATCTTCTTCCCGAATGTGATTTATTGAGAAAGGTTTGTTTGTTATGTTTGAGAATAAAGCTCGTTATATCTCTTATTTGATTATTTCACTCTTAATCATCTTTTCTCTTATTATTTTTTTCCTTCTGAACTATATTGTAGATATTAGTGAGTACCCATTAACTTAAAAACCTTGCTACTACTTCACTGAGATTATTCAAGTTACTTATTGAGTACATGGGGTCGGTGTACTCATACTACATTGTTGCACCTTGCGTACAAATTTATGGAGCTATGTGGCTGCCAAGTCTTAGCATGAGCATTGAAGACATTAGCTTTCCAGCCATTAGCTGCTATCTTGTTCATGCCACTTTAGAATTATAATTTTGTTTATGTATTTAATATGATGTATCTCTTTTTGGAAATGTTTTAAAATTCTAAATCATATTGGCTCATGAATTGTACTACCGGATCTTAGGGTAGTTGAATTGAAACTATTATTTTTATTTTTGTGTTTATTGATGATATTCAATTTGGACGATGTAACGACCCGATCGGTTGTTCCGAGAGTCTTAGACCCGTTTTCCCATTTCTGCTTCATTATATTTGGTTCAACTCTTTCATATTGTGTTAGGTTTAATGGTTCGGGTTCGGCGTGATTCTGGAGAGAAATGAGACACTTAGTCTCTTAAGTTGGTTATTTAGTTGGAAAAGTCAACCGGAAGTTGACTTATGGATAAACGACCTCGGAATGTAGGTTTTAGGGCTCAGATAGCTTTGTTAGGTGATTTGGGTCTTAGGAGTGTGTTCGGAATGTGGTTTGATATCCGGTGTAGAATTAGGCTTGAATGGCGAAAATCAGTTTTTGGCGATTTTCGGTCAGCGGTGGAAAATAGGCTATCGGGGTCAGATGGAATTTCGGAAATTGGAGCAGGTTCGTAATGTCATTTTGGATATGCGTGCAAAATTTCAGGTCAATCGGACGTGTTTTGGATGGTTTCGACATCTTTGGCGAAGTTTAGAAGTTTCAAACTTCATAGGCTTGAATTCGAGGTGAATTTAGTGTTTTTATGTATTTTGGGTGTTTCGAGGGTGCGACTAAGTCTGGATGATCATTTATGACTTGTTGGTATTTTTGGTTGGGGCCCCGAGGGGCTCGGGATTGATTTTGGATGGTTAACGGAGGTTTGGACTTGTAAATTTACAGCAAAGCTGCTGCTGGTGCCATTTTACTGGTGTGGCTGCACCTATGGATGGGGAACCGTAGGTGCGGGCACGTAGAAGCGGATAGAAATCCGCAGGGTGCGACTAAGTCTGTATGATCATTTATGACTTGTTGGTATTTTTGGTTGGGGCCCCGAGGGGCTCGGGATTGATTTTGGATGGTTAACGGAGGTTTGGACTTGTAAATTTACAGCAAAGCTGCTGCTGGTGCCATTTTACTGGTGTGACTGCACCTATGGATGGGGAACCGTAGGTGCGGGCACGTAGAAGCGGATAGAAATCCGCAGATGCAAAATTTGGGCAGCTCAGTGAGGGACCGCAGATGAGGACGTGGGACCGCACCTGTGGAGTCGTAGGTGCGGAAATGGAGTCGCAGGTGCCGAATTTGGACTTTAAGTGATTTTTCGCAGGTGCGCACCTGGGACCGCAGGTGCGGGTCCGCAGGTGCGAGATTTTGGCCGCAGGTGCGGAAATCCCTGGGCACAAAATATATAAAGGGTCCTTAGCGAATTATGGTCTTCTTTTCACCATTTTCATATGGGTTCGAAGCTTTTGAAGGGTTTTTGAAGTGGAAAATCGATAGTTCTTCATTGAGGTATGGTTTTTGGACTCTAAACTCGTTTATGTGTTATTAAAGGTCTAATTAGTGGTGAAAAATGGGACAAATCAGTGCTAAAAATGGGTAACTAGGGCTTGGGATTGGAGACTTTAATTGAGCAATTGAAGTGGCAATTGTGGTCCGATTTTGATGTTCTTGGTATGTATAAACTCGTGGGAGGATGAGGATTCCGGTGTTGTAATTTTTATCAAATTCCGAGACGTGGGCCCGGGGGTCGGGTTTTGCCAATTTCGGGATTTGTGCCTAATTGTGATAATTTTCGAGTGGGTTTCGTCTCCCTAGAATATTTTGATATTCTTAATCTGATTTTGATAGACTCGGAGCATTTGGGAGCCGATTCGAGGGGCAAGAGTATCGCGGAGTAGTTTTCGGGCTAGTTTGAAGTAAGTAATGACTGTAAATCTTGTCCTGATGGTATGAAACCCCAAACTTCGTATTTTATTACTATTTTCGGAGTGGCGCACATGCTGGATGACGAGTGTGTGGCGTGCACTAATTGGGGATCTGGACTTGGAAGGCAACTAATTAGTTGCGTATTTACTTTCAAATCATATGTTAAATCGTGTTTTAAGACTATTGTCATATTTGGGGCCTTGTGCTGACTTGTTTAGACCCCTTGGGGGATTTTACTACTATTTCCTCATTGTGTTGACTTATGATTTACATTCAGTCATTAATTTTTAACTGGTTTCAAAACTCAGCCTTATTTACACTATTTTGAGATATAAAATGATGTTTTGGGTCGAGTACCCCGTTTTATTGATAGCCCGAGTGGCTTTTTTAGAGTTGCTGACTGAGTGAGGCCGAGGGCCTGATTTTGAGGATATGATATGCCACGAGGTGGCTTGATATTAGCGATTGGGATGAAGGAGCCCCCCAAGTGAGCGCAGGTACCTACTAAGTGCGAGTGCCGAGTGCCGAGTGCCGAGTGACGAGTGATTGGGAGGTATGAGTGACTGTGAGGTTGCCCGAGGGGCTGATTATGAGTGACTGTGAGGTATGCCCAAGAGGCTGATTCTGAGTGATGGTATGCCCGAGGGGAATTTTCTTATTAATTTTTTTGCCCGAGTGGCTACTTATGATTCATTTCATTTTTACACTAAACTTCTTGATTTTTCTGAAATCGTTGGAAAATTACACTTTTCAAAGCAGTTTTACTGACATTGGCTTTTTAAGCGTGATGATTCATCATATACACTGTTGGAAAGAAAGACCGTGCTTATTGTGAAATGATGATTTGACTTTATGTGTTTCTTACTGCTCAAACCTGATTTATTTTCATTACTACTGAGTTGGCGTACTCACATTACTCCCTGCACCTTGTGTGCAGATCCAGGTGCTAGGGAAGAGTGAGCTGTGTATCTGTTCCAAAGACTTCTCTGAGATTTTGTTAGGTAGCTGCACGCGTCCGCAACCCTGCTCTCTCTCCTGCTTACTATTATAGAGTTTATTTCCTAGAGTTGTATATTTTCTGTAGACGCTCATGACCAGTGACTCCAGGATCTTGGGGTTGTATTTAATATTAAGTGTAGCTTTATCTGTTTTAAAATAATTAAACGAAACCTTTATGGGTTATTAGTTTAGTAATGATATAAATAAACGATTCTTTACGTTTGATCATTATTTTGGCTTCCCTAGTTCCACGATAGGCGCCATCACGACTAGTTTAGATTTTGGGTCGTGACAAGTTGGTATCAGAGCGCTAGGTTACATAGGACTCACCGGTCATGAGCAGATTTAGTAGAGTCTTGCAGATTGGTACGTAGACGTCTGTACTTATCTTCGAGAGGCTACAGAATCCTTAGGAAAATCTCACATTCTTGAATTCTTGTTGTGCGAATCCATTTTATTCAGCCAAATGCGTAACTCTTGAATTCCTTCCATGTATTCGAATGCGCACGTGAGCGCTTGGTATCAGCTGTTCATCGACGGATTGTGACTTCCATGGATGAGATGTAATTTTTAGCATGTTGATAATGGGCCAGTCTGGAGTACTTGAGGTCGGATTTTATTCTGTGGCTTGAGTGCTAAGATTTCGATTGTGTGAGCCGTGCATTTGGGACTTATATGTCCGTTTTTGTCCTTACCGGTGGGGGTTTTGTGACTGGAGGACTATGTGGCGAGTGTGATTCAATGGTAAGGTGTGTTCAAATTGTTTGATTGTGAAAAAAGGATTGGATGGAAATGTGGAAAGAACTATAGCGTGTTTGATTTCTGTTTCGAGTTGGCATATGGCTTCGAGTTCTGAGCGTATTCAGAGACCTCTCATTTTGTTTGGTTGTGGAGTGAAGCGGATCGTTCTGTTGTGTTATGAGTTCTCGGTGATGTCTTTTTGGCTGGCCAATGCCCCAGTAGCGTTCATGTATTTGATTAACGGTAGTCCAGTCGTATTAGCACTCCCTGTTATTGTATTCATTGATGGCATCCTGGCGTATACGCGTAGCTAGAGGTAGCATACTCAGTATTTGAGGATGGCATTATAAGGATTAAGGGAGGAGAAGCTCTATGCTATGTTCTACAAGTGTGAATTTTCGGCTCAGTTCAGTAGTATTCCCGCGGCACGTGGTGTCCAGTGATGGTATTCAGGTGGTCAGACGAGTGTGGAGAGAGCTTCCAGAAGCTCAAGATTTCTTTGAACACAACTCCAGTGTTAGTTCTTCCATCAGCTTCAAGTTCTTATACCGCATATTGTGATGCCTCGAGGGTAGGCGTTGGTTGTGTTTAGATGCATAAGGATAAAGTGATTGCGTGATTGCTATGAGTTTCGGAAGGGTATAGAGAGATCAGTTTGAGGCTAAGCAGGCAGGGCTATTTCCCGAGGGGTGTCCTGAGGTTGTGTGATCCTTATGTTAATTTGTAGCAAGTTCTCTTTTACCAGTAATTGATATATGTTACAATTTGAGTGTAGATCACTTGTGGGAGTTGGCACGACTATTGCAATGGTGAATATGAGGTTGTAGATGATTTGGGATGTTAAATGGTTTGAGTTATATATGAGCTTATGAAGGATTTAGTTGAATCTCCCTGTGGTATGGCGGCGATGTTAGCATATGTTCATTATGAGTTACTGGTTGTTTTGATCTATGGCTTTAAGCCAAGTGGGGGAGTCTGCTAGTGATAAGTTGGTTTCACGATTATGTGTTTTGTTGGGTTCGGTTTGAGGTATACTGGTGAATCAGTTGTGGCTTACAGGGGTTGAGATTGGGGATGACTCGAGTAATGTAAATTTTGGCTAGAGGTTGTAATGTACTCTATGGGTAATTGGATTTTTTTTATTTATTGAATGATTGAGTTGTAATTGTAATATGGTGTAGTATGTGCAATGTAGGAATTTTCTTGTTGCTTCGAGTATGTGTGGATTACTTCCTGGGGTGTTGGAGTGCTAATGGAGCACATGTCGTTCAGTCCGTTTGATCAGTCTAATTGAGGGTTGAGTAGAGTGGATGACTCTCGAGAATGGTTCTGACGGATTCAAGGTTAAATATAGCAATTGGAAATCTTCAAGGTGTGTTTTGGGCTAGAACTGAGATTTACGTTGGAGGGTGTCAAGACTTGTGCCATTTATACATTATCATGGATTCTACATATCCGTATCAGGAAGGTGAAGGTAATGGCTTTAGATTCGCAGGTAAGTCAGAAGGAACTTGGATAAATAGGACAACTTGGTTGTAGGTCGGATCAGAATGATAAGGGATACGATTAGTTATTTGGGTGTTCATGAGGTAATGAGTTTTTACAGGTGTTTCTAACAATGCTCTTGGTTTTTGGTGACCTGCATTGCTTGGTTGAGTTTGAAGGATTCAGTCCTGACGGTTTGGTATTGTAAAAATAGGATTCAGATAGTTCCTGATGGTTTCTACCACGGTTAGAGATGCATATTTTCTATTGGCGTGAGGTGCAGGTGATGTATAGTGATTTTGCTTCTAAATGGGATCAAATGGGAAGTTCTTGACTAGTTGGGTGCATAGTTGCTTGTAGCTTGGAAGGGATTATAAAGTTCTCATGTTTATCATAGGATGGCATGGTGTATACGGTATGTCATGTAGAGTGAGATTTGCATGTGTGAGGTCACGGTTTAGTTCTGGAAGGAAGGTCGAAAATTCTTAGGCAGCATTGGCAGTTTTAGATGACTAGGTAGATGATGACACTATTGGGTGGCTTGATGAGGGTATACATTTCAGAAAGGGCATGTGTGGAGTTAAGGGTGCTTCATTGGTTTAGCGACGCTCTCTTGTTGGATCGACTGCTGATATTCAAGGTTTCTTGGTGACACAGAAAGATTTTAGGGGTATCCCTCGTGGAATGGTTGATTATTAGGGATGTGTTATGTATTCGAGCAGTGGAGTTGAGATCAGATATAGTAATTGGTGCGCTTCATGACTTCGAGACTGAGAGTTCTCATAAACAGGTTATTTTGTGGTAGTGAACTGTGAAGATGCGAACATAGCTAGTCAGATGTTAGTATGTACCATGATTCATCCATTGTGAACTTTTTGGTGAGTTATCTATCTGTGTGGGTGACCAGAGTTGATTTAGGGTTATTGGTAGGCCAGTACGAGTGTGTGTTCTACACCGGTTCGGAATTGCTGACTCTGAATTTCTATTGTTGAGGGATGTACCATTCGATTGTCATCGAGTTTATTCGTGTTCTGGAGTGATGTATGAGTTACCTTTCGGTGTTGTGAGGAGTTGTCGTTGGTTATAAGAACATATGGTGCGGTTCTGATTGGGCTTATAGCGGGATTTGAGTAAGGTAAGTAATTAGGTATTGCCGATTAAGACGTATTGTTTGTGTTCTTTCGGGTTCGTGTGTCATGGTATCGTCCGATTCCTCGTGGCAATGGAAATTCACTTTGAGTACTTAATGTCGAATTGCGCATGATTATTGATTTTGAGCAAAGTGACTCGAAGTATTTCATGTGGACCAGCGTGTGGCTGGGATCACTCATTGTAGCGGAGTTATGTGGAGGTATGATCCTTGGTGTCAGATTCGTGTGTTTTGATTTTCCGATGAGTGTCAGGCTCTTAACATGGTGTTGTGACGGTAATTGTTAATAGCGGGATGGTCCTCTTGTGTGAATCTTTTATATAATTTGATTACATTGGGATGTTGCTATTGAGTGCACGAGTTGCACGGGTTATGGCTTGAATTGTATTGATGTGTCATGTTATCAGAGTGGTCGTGTTGGATGAGAAGAGGCCATTGGACCTAGAATGAATACTGTCAGAATTGACTACAGCACAATTGGAAGGATAAATATCGGGAGTCGGCTTAGAAATCTGCTATAATTCCTGTTTGGGAAGGGTGAGCTTCATGTCTGACTGATCGGACGAAAGATTTCTCGTTTCTACGTGTTTCGTTCATCATCGACAGTATATGAAAGTGTTAGAGCGAGGAATTTCTTGTGAAGAGGATATGTACCGGTATTGGGTTGTTTTGAGCGGCTATTGTGATTAGGAGTTATCACCATGAGTGTTTGAGTCATGCAGTATATTATGTGATTGCATCTTGGGTTACGGATATGGCTTGATACAACGTGTTCAGACTTATTCAGTTTATAGTTGTGGAATTTTAATCTTGTAAATTATTAAAGAAGTGGAAATTTGGTTCTAAGGTTTATGGGTCAGGTTGGATTTCAAAATTTCAATGGTGTTGTTCTATCAGACCTATATGGGATAGGGTGACGTGGGATCACCCCTGGGTATGTGCGTGGTAAGGTTATTTGGCAATTTTGAGGGTTTTTGGGAACAACTATGGGCACGTCCAAGGATGAACGTATGTTAAGTGGGGGAGAATGTAACAACCCGATCAGTCGTTCCGAGAGTTTTAGCCCCGTTTTCCCCGTTTATGCTTCATTATATGTGGTTCAGCTCTTTCATGTTGTGTTAGGTTTATTGGTTTGGGTTCGGCGTGATTGTGGAAAGAAATGAGACACTTAGTCTCTTTAGTTGGTTATTTAGTTGGAAAAGTCAATCGAGAGTTGACTTATGGGTAAACGACCTTAGAATGTAGATTTTATGGCTCGGATAGCTTCGTTAGGTGATTTGGGTCTTAGGAGTGTATTTGGAATGTGGTTTGATGTCCGATGTAGAATTAGGCGTGAATTGGCGAAAGTTAGTTTTTGGCGATTTCCGGTCGGCGGTGGAAAATAGGCTATCAGGGTCGGATGGAATTTCGGAAGTTGGAGCAGGTTCGTAATGTCATTTTGGATATGCGTGCAAAATTTCAGGTAAATTGGACGTGTTTTGGATGGTTTCGGCATCTTTGGCGATGTTTAGAAGTTTTAAAGTTCATAGGCTTGAATTTGAGGTAAATTTAGTGTTTTGATGTATTTTGGATGTTCCGAGGGTGCGACTATGTCCGGATGATCATTTATGACTTGTTGGTATTTTTGGTTAGGGCCCCGAGGGGCTCAGGATTGATTTCGAATGGTCAACAGAGGTTTGGACTTGTAAATTTACAGCAAAGCTGCTGCATGTGCCATTTTATTGGTGTGACCGTACATGCGGATGGGGAACCGCAGGAGCGGGCCCGCAGAAGCGGAAAGGAATCCGCTGATGCAAAATTTGGGAAGCTCAGAGAGGGACCACAGATGCGGACGCGGGACCGCACCTGCGGAGTCGCAGGTGCGGAATTTGGACTTTATGTGATTTTTCGCAGGTGCACACCTGGGACCGCAGGTGCGAGATTTTGGCTACAGGTGCGGAAATCCCTGGGCAGAAAATATAAAAAGGGTCCTTAGCACATTTTGGTCTTCTTTTCACCATTTTCATACGGGTTTGAAGCTTTTGAAGGGTTTTGAAGAGAAAAATCGATAGTTCTTCATTGAGGTAAGGATTTTGGACTCTAAACTCATTTATGTGTGATTAAAGGTCCTGTTAGTGGTGAAATTGGGAAAAATCAGTGCTAAAAAGAGGTAACTAGGGCTTGGGATTGGAGACTTTAATTGAGTAATTGAAGGGGCAATTATGGTCTGATTTTGATGTTCATGGTCTGTATAGACTCGTGGAAGGATGAGGATTCCGGTGTTGTGATTTTGATCTAATTTCGAGACGTGGGCCCGGGGGTCGGGTTTGGCCAATTTCGGGATTTGTGCCTAATTGTGATAGTTTCGAGTGGGTTTCGTCTGCCTAGCATATTTTGATGTTATTAATCTGATTTTGATAGACTCGGAGCATTTGCGAGCCGATTCGAGGGGCAAGAGTATCGCGGAGTAGTTTTCGGGCTGGTTTGAGGTAAGTAATGACTGTAAATCTTGTCCTGAGGGTATGAAACCCCATACTTCGTATTTTCTCACTATTTTTGGAGTGGCAAACATGTTGGATGACGAGTGTGTGGCGTGCACTGATTGGGGATTTAGACTTGGTCATTCCTGTGGCAGCTAATGAGTTGTCTATTTACTTTTAAATCATATGTTAAATCGTGTTTTAAGACTATTGTCATATTTGGGTTGTAAGCCATGTTTGGGGCCTTGTGCCGACTTGTTTAGATCCCTTCGGGGCTTTTACTGATATTTCCTCACTGTGTTGACTTATGATTTACACTCAGTCATATTATGTTTAACTGATTTCGAAACTCAGCCTTATTTACACTTTTTTGAGATATAGAATGATGTTTTGGGTCGAGTACCCAGTTTTACTAGTAGCCCGAGTGGCTCTGAGAGTTGCTGACTGAGTGAGGCCGAGGGCCTGATTGTGAGGATATGATATGCCACGAGGTGGCTTGATATTAGCTCTTGGGATGAAGGAGCCCCCCCGGAGTCTGTACACACCCCTAGTGAGCGCAGATACCTACTGAGTATGAGTGCCGAGTGACGAGTGATTGGGAGGTATGGCTGAATGTGAGGTTGCCCGAGGGGATGATTATGAGTGACTGTGATGTATGCCCGAAGGGCTGATTCTGAGTGATGTTACGCCCGAGGGGCATTTTCTTATTCATGTTTTTGCCCGAGTGGCTACTTATGATTCATTTCATTTTTACACTAATCTTCTTGGACATTTTTCTGAAATCGTTGCAAAATTAAACTTTTCAAAGGAGTTTTACTGACATTAGCTTTTTAAGCGTGATGATTCAACGTATACACTGTTGGAAAGAAAGACTGTGCTTATTGTGAAATGATGATTTAACTTTATGTGTTTCTTACTGCTCAGACCTAATTTATTTTCATTACTACTGAGTTGGCGTACTCACATTACTCCCTGCACCTTGTGTGCAGATCCAGGTGCTAGGGCAGAGTGAGTTGTGTATCTGTTCCAAAGACTTCTAAGAGATTTTGCGAGGTAGATGCACGTGTCCACAACCCTGCTCTCTCTCCTGCTTACTATTATAGAGTTTATTTCCCAGAGTTGTATATTTTCTGCAGACACTCATGACTAGTGACTCTGGGATCTTGGGGTTGTATTTAATATTCAGTGTAGCTTTATCTGTTTCAAAATGATTAAACGAAACCTTTATGGGTTATTAGTTTAGTAATTATATAAATGAAAGATTCTTTACGTTTGAGCGTTATTTTCACTGACCTAGTTCCATGATAGGCGCCATCACGAATAGTTTAGATTTGGGGTCGTGACAGACGATGCCTTATGTTAGTTGGATTACCTAGTGAGATGAGTTAGGTGCCATCACAAATTTGTGGAATTTTGGATCGTGGCAAGCTGGTATTAGAGCTCTAGGTTCATAGGTTCTACGAGTCATGAGCAAGTGACTAGTAGAGTCTTGTGGACCGGTATGATGACATCCATACTTATCTTTGACAAGTTGCAGGTATGATGATCCAAAATCCCATCAATGTCATGATGGAACCTAACCCAACCCGCTACGTAAGCCAAACTATATAAGTTACTATTACAATGATAAATCATCAATATTATAACTAAGATTGCAAAAGAATCTAATACAATTACTCAATGACTGGTAGTACAAGTTTGAGACACAATGATTTAGATTTACAAAGCTGGTGAAATGAATAAATAAAACATCTATTTGAAATTTACATAAACAGAAATGAATACCTAAATTACCATGAACAAAATGGTAGCATGAATCTGGTACGCTAGTACATCTCTAATGCAAATCTCCATCTTCGCAGCTACTCAACTCCAAAATCTGCACGCATGGTGCATAAGTGTAATATGGGCACAACTGATCTCATGTACTCAGTAAGTATCTCAACTAACTTTAGAGAAGTAGTGATGAGGTTTTTAAGTCGAAAGGTACTCAGTAGTCAAATAACCTATGTAATATATCAAAGCAATATAAAGTATAGTAGAAAAACAATAACTATATGCTCATCAGAACAAGTGATAAAAATTTAATTCAAGTAAAGGCTCAACTTCAACAACAAGTTATCAAATAGAATTGCACATATATGGCACCTCGGGCCCACATTATCAATCACCCTCGCACGACAAAGACCTCGTGCCATAATATAAGTCACACCCACATGGAAAAGACCTTGTCCCACAATATAAATCACACTTGCACGGCAAATACCTTATTCCAAATTATAATAAGATTCCGTATCAATTGCCAAATAACATGTTCAATAGAACTTTTCAAGAATCAAATATATTCATGCATGATAACAACTTCCCCATCTCGTCAATCTGATATGATACCAACAACTCAACAAAATATGAGATAACAAATCCACGTAGGTAAATACATATTGGCAACCAAATCATCAAGTAATAACAGAGTCATAACTTATCATGTTAAATGAAATGCAACAAAATATGTAAAAATGCATGACACACTCAAAGAAATCATATGCATATTCATGAATGTCACCCTCGTACCACCACATAAACATACACAATGAAAATCTCCCCCAGGCCATCACATAACATCCCCACAATGCCACCCTTATTTCGCCGCCTGGGAATCACAATGAAATGCCTCCCGTATGTCGCCATATGCACATAAGCCACCCTTATCTCGCCGAATGTGAATCACAATGATATGCCTCCCTTATGTCGCCGCATGCGCATCTCGCTACCCGTATACTCCACTCAACATCAACCAACCCACACAACATGCCCACATGTGCCACAATTATCAAAACAATGCAAGATAACAATTTATCATCAAGAGGCATATCCTCATAAACCATCAATAAAGCACACAAGATGTGATAACAATAAAAATATGAACAAAGCACGACTATAGATAAATTAATTATAGAAACCAAGTTCAAGTAGTAATACAAAGGATCACATATGTATCACAGAGTGCACCCGTCCCAATCAAGGCACATTACAAGAACAAGTCTGATATGTGTTCATAACCTACATGCTTCTATCTATGAGGAAAATATAGCCAAAATCTCAGTTCAACATAAGGAACCAATAGCCTCAACATTCCTCTAACATGGTTTATTGTAATCACCTGCTGCTGTATTAGGCCTCTGGCTAGCTGTAATCTTTCTAATTGCAAGCATCTTTGTATCATTAACAAACATAAGACCTGACACAAACTCTTATGACTCATTTCAATAGCCCAATTGGATTTGAAAAAACAATGTCAGGCTCCTAAACGCCTTGTAGCTTTCCGTTTATATAATGTGGTGCACACCACATCTATAAACAAGACTCTACTAGATACGACTTGTAAACTTCCTAGGACAAACTTGCTCTAATACCAAATTTGTCATGCCCCAAATCTAGGGAGTCGTGGCCAGCACTCGGTGCCATACTTGGCCCGAACTTACAACTCTCTAATTGTAAACTCCAGAAGGGTAGCCCTACTTAGGCCAACAAACCCTACCTTCAAGGTGACAATACCAATCAAGGCTGACGAGGCCATATTCTAAATTATCTGAAAATTACATTTATCTCATCTGAGGGGTAGACATATCCAAAAGCTCATATACATAACTCTGCAGGATGACGAGGCTCCCATGAAGGTCTACAACCAGTAATACCAAATTGAACATGCACATAGGGCTAGAAAGTCCATAATACTAACATAAAAAATAAACAAAACTCGTCTACATGCCTCTAGAGATAGCAGAACTGTAACATGGTCAGGACAGGGAGTCGAACTACCCATTAAACATGTATATACAAAATGGAATCCAAATCCTAGCCCTGGTAACTCCAGTGGAATGAAGCTTACCAATCACGAAGTGATGCCTTGATCTATCTACTAGGGAGGATTATCCGACAGTCTATTAGGACATGCACACATGAAACACAACATCCCTTATAAAAGGGATGTCAATACGAAATACCGAGTATGTAAGGCAATAGAATAACTAAAATCTGAAACTGAACTAATAATAAAATAACTTAAAGTAACTGGAATAAAAACTTATTTGAAAATATGCTTACCTATTGTAACGACCCTGCCGGTTGTTCCGAGAAGTTTAGCCCCATTTCCCCCGTTTCCACTTCATTATATGGGGTTCGATTTCAATGCGTTGTGTTAGATTAGTTGGCTCGGGTTCGGAGCAATTTTTCGGAGAGATATGAGACACTTAGTCTTTTATCTTGGTTCAATAGCAGAAAAGTCAACCAGAAGTCAACTTATTGGTAAACGAGCTCGGAATGCGAATTTTGTGGTTCGGATAGCTTTGTGGGGTGATTTGGGACATGGGAGTGTGTTCAGAATGAAGTTTCGATGTCCGGTGTAGAATTAGGCTTGAATTGGTGAACGTTAGCTTTTGGCGATTTCCAGTCGGCAGTGGAAAAGAGGCTATCGGGGTCGGAATGGAATTCCGGAAGTTGGAACAGGTTCGTAGTATCATTTTGGATATGTGCAAATTTTCAGGTCAATCGGATGTGTTTTGGTTGGTTTCGGCATCATTGCCGAAATTTAGAAGTTTCAAAGTTCATAGGCTTGAATTTGAAGTAATTTTGGTGTTTTCATGTTGTTTTTGGTGTTTCGAAGGCTCAACTAAGTTTGAATGATGCTATGGGGCGTGTTGGTATGTTTAGTTGGGGCCCCGAGGGGCTCGGGATTGATTTCGAATGGTTGGCGGAGGTTTGAACTTGGGAAATTTGCAACAAATAGCTGCTGGTGTGGCCGCACCTGCGGATAGGTAGTCGCAGGTGCGAAGGTCCATGCGTAGGTATGAAAATAGGCTAGGCAGGAGGAGTCCGCAGGTGCGAAGAGTTGGCCGCACCTGCGAAGCCGCAGGTGCAAAAAAGGGGCCGCAGGTGTGAGAGTTGGACTGTTAGTGGGTTTTCGTAGGTGCGTACCTGGGACCGCAGGTGCAAGGAAAGGTCCACAGGTGCGGATTAGCTGGGCAGATTAGTATAAAAGAATGCCTCTACAAAATTTTTGTTATTCTTCAATTGTTGCATGCAGGTGGAGCTTATTTGAGAGCAAATGTAAGAAGGTATTCGAGGGTCTTCAGTGAAGGTAAGTTCCCGGACTATATAACTCGTTTCTATGCTATTTTGATTCGGATTAGGCTTGTAATTTGAAGAATTAAAGTGGAAAAAGTTGGGAAAAATGGGGAGGAATATTTGAATTTCTTTTGGCGATTTGGGTAGGCAATTGTGGTCCGATTGTAATTTTATTGAATTTTGAGACGTGGGCCCGGGGCTCGGATTTGGATTTCGAGAATTGCGTTAAAATTTCTATATTTTGATTGGGTTTTGTTCCATTAGCATGTTTTGATGATGTTAATCTGATTTTGGTTAGATTCGTAGCATTTGGGAGCCAATTCGAGGGGCAAGTGCATCGCGGAGTAGCTTTTGGGCTGTTTTGAGGTAAGTAACAATTGTAACTATAAACCTGAGGGTATGAAATCCTGGTATTTGATAATGTTGTGGTAAATAAGGTGACACACATGCTAGGTGAGAGCGTGGGGGCGTGCACCGATAGGGATTGTGACTTGGTCCATCCCGTAGCGACTATTAAGCCGCGTATTCGACTTGAAACCTTCTGATATCCTGTATTTTAGAAATTTATACTTGTTTATGGGTTGTGAGCCATGTTTGGGGCCTCGTGCTGACATGTTTAGACCTTCAGAGGTACTTTTACACTATTCTTACACTATCCTGATAGAACAATTGTGAACTCTGTCATGTTTTTGACTTGTTGTTATTTTCACTGTTATCACATTGCTTTGAAAACTCTAAAAAGTATTTTGGCTGAGTCCCATGAGTTGAGAGGAATTGCCCAAGTGGCTTGTGAGGGTGGTTGAGTCAGGCCGAGAGATGAGTATGTGAGGAGAGCTATGGATCGGGCTGCACGCCGCAACAATATATATGTGTGTTAGGCCACGTGCCGAGTATGTGAGGACAGTTATGAGTATATATGTAATGAGGACGAGAGCCGAGTATATGAGGGAAGTTATGAGTATATATGTAATGAGGCCGAGGGCCGAGTATATGAGGGCACTTATGAGTATATATGTGTTAGGCCGAGCGCCGAGTATGCTAGGATAGTTATGGGACGGGCTGCACGCCGCAACAATATATATGTTATATATTACATATGGATTAGGCTGCACGCCGCAACAATATATTTGTATTATATGTGGATCAGCCTGCACGCCGCAACAATATATATTATATATGGAACGGGCTTCACGCCACAACAATATATATATATATATATATTGGATCGGGCTGCACGCCGCAACAATAGAGCGCTTGGGCTGAAGGAGCCCCTCCAGGAGTCTACACCCCCAGTGAGCGCAGTCGACTATTATATGGATCGGGCTGCATGCCATAGCAATATACATTATATATGGATCGGGCTGCGCGCTGCAGCAATATATACATACATATACACGTATGAGAGCGGGCTGTACGCCACAACAATTGATATATGGTACATGATGAGTGAGAGTGGTGAGTGTGAGCATTGACTTATGAGAGTAGAGTCACGAGTGACTGAGAGGCTTGCCCGCGAGGCTTTATTGTGAGTGATACTGTCCCCGAGGGGCTTATATTTAATGAAACTACTATTTTTCACTCTTCTTTACACTGAGACTCTGATGATAAATGTTTTATACTAGATTTTTAAATGGAAACTGGAGTTTTATGAAATACTCGGAAATGTAAATTCCTGACTTGATTTACTTATTTCCACAGTAAATTATTATACAGATTTTCATGATTTATAAATGCTCGTGACTACGCTCATGTTTTTAGATACTTTGGTTACTTACTGAGTTGGCGTACTCAAGTTACTCCCTGCACCTTGTGTGCTGATTCGGGTATCGGGGAAGAGCGATAGTTGAGCTACCCTATTTGGCGCATTGTTCGGAGATTGTGAGGTAGCTGCTCGGCGTCCGCATCACCACTCTTTCTCCTTCCTATCCTATCATTTGTACCTTACTTCTCGGACTTGTTGTAGTAGAAGATTTGTATTAGACTGTATCATCTCTTAGATGCGCATGACAATTGACTCCAGGTTTTGGGAAGGTGTATGATTTGTTCATCTCATTCTGCTATTTTTTGAATCTGCTAAATTTGGGAAATTATGAAATATATTGATAGTCTGAAATGGTTGGCTAGCCTAGTTCCACGATAGGCGCCATCACGGCCAGTTTAGGTTTGGGATCGTGACACTTATAAAACTCTGTACATGTAACTACTCGACCATAGTAGGCTCGATCATAGGCGCTCAACCATACTAGGCCCGGTACAGATAGGTACTCGGCCGTAGTAGGCTTGCTCATAGGCCCTCGGCCATACTAGAATCCGTATTTAAGCATTACTTGGTCATGCTAGGCTTTATCATTGGCGCTTAACCACAATAAATTTAGTATATAACTTACCATCTGATAAGAGGTTGTCCAACAGGGACCTGCCCACCGGTTATAGCTCGGTGGTAGTGATAATATTGTAATACTGTAGATATATAGACCCCCTGCTCACCTGACTGAAAGAAGACAATGCTTAACTGAATATAAATTCACGATAAATGAGAATACTTTAACTTATGAGACTAGGATATTGTATATGAATTCAAGAGTAAAAACTTCTCTTTATATCTCGCTATCAAATACATTTAGTTATGGGATCATGACAAAATGAAGTATAGGTTTATCCTTTACATACCTTTGTCGTTTACTTTATGACACAATGTATATTTTCTCCGAAGACTTCAATCTACAATAAGATAGTAAAACTTGTAGTTAATGCCATAGAAGGACATACAAACATGTTTCTAAGCAAGTAGTTCACTTATAGAAAATCAGACACCATTTCTCCTATAAAATTACATTTCCATCCAACTCAAACCAACACCAAAACAGTAGGAACAATAACGTATCCAAGATATTCCAACAAATTCAGATAAAAACCTAGCTCAGAACCCTATCAAAACAGACACACACAAACACCTTAATCTTCACTTCCAATCTCAAGTTTCATATGTTTCTTTCATCAATTCACTTGATAAACATATTAAAATGTATAACAACAGAAACCATATCATAAAAGAGTTATTTTCTACAATTTATAGTCTTAAAACATTCCAACAAAAGCTAACAACATCTCTTTCCCTTTCAAGTGCTATCATGTAATCTTTCACTCCAACACCATAGCATACATGTAACTATTCTTAAAAATAAAAAAAAACATGTGAAACATGCCTTAGGAAGTAGATACATTTTAACCCTAAGCTTAACTTACCTCACCATCATCCTTATTCACATACAAAATCATAGAGGGGTTATTCTTCACCTATGGCTAACTTTGATGGTAGGTTATTGTTTTTTGAATTTGATTGGAGCCTTGGGGGAACTATTTGGGAGCATTTGGAGAGTGTGAGGATGGAAGGAGGTTGAAAAGTGAGCAATTCTCATCCCAAAATCGATATAAAAATAGGCGAAGGTCGGCCACCGACCAAGTAGGTCCAACATGGCTTCCTTCGTAGTCTCGTAAAAATACGAATATCTCTCTACTCCAATATTGTATCGACAAACTGTTTAATATGTTCGAAAATAGAGTCGTAGATCTTAAATTTGATGGTTGTATCACCTTGTAACTCCGAGTATATTGAGTTTAAAGCTTAGTGACATTAGACCAATATTTCAGTTAATTTATGAATGTAACATGCAACAACTTTTGCTGACTTTTATGTTACTACTCCCTCAACTTCGAAACCTAACATATGAATATGAAACAATTAAAACAACATGAAACATGAAATCCTTATCATATTAAGCACTCCTACTTTTACCTCAAAAGTACATGTTATAACAACTTCGATTCATTTATCTTCTAAACCTTCCAACTGTCATGGTACTTGTTGTTCATGATCCTAAATATTTGTAACCTCCCAAGTAACGTGATTAATCACTTCATATACTTTAAGATATTATCATTTTTGAGCTTACATCAGTTGACTTACTACATACTTTTATGTACAAAAATATGGGGTGTAACATGTTAGGTTAAGGTAATGGTTTCATGTAACATGTTAGTCCCTTCATGATTTGTTGCATAAGGTGTTAAGTAGTTAAAATCCAAAGAAGAAGAGCAAAGGTTGAAAGACTCCAGGAAAGGGTATGGGTGGCACTAAGAGAAAGACTGCTCCTTCTATCCTTCCTCCCAAGAGAAGAAGAACTATAAGGAGCCAGATGAAGCAAGGTGATGCCAATATAAATATGGCCTTATCTGAGAGTGCCTAGAAAGCCTCTTTTAAAGGAAAGCAAAAGGTTTGTAAGCCATGTGGAGTGGTACAGATTGAGAAGATGGACCTGGTTCTTGAAGATGAAGATGAGGATGTGAAAGTACCCACAACTAGTGCAAAAAAAAAAAAAACACTTCTCAAGAAACATAGACTGCGGTTGAGGGATGAGCTGTGCCTAAAAGTATTATGCCTGCCAAAAGTAGCAAGAAGGCTCAAATAGTGGAAGAAAATAATAAATAAAAGTGATATTAAGAGGCTGCAGAAAAGGCTTGCAGAAGTCGAAGCTGAAAAAGATTCTCTCAAATCTGAGCTGGCAAAAGAGAGGGAAAAGAATGATGGAATTCTCAAAGATATGCTGAAACTGCTTCAATCCAAAACCACAAACATGATCCATCCCAATCTTAAACCCTTTCTATCCCAATAGTAACCAGTCCTTTTTAAGACACACGTGGAATTTTTTCTGGTTTTTGTTCATGGTTCTTTGCTTTTTATTTCTTCTTAATCTTTGTGGTAGAATAATCAATCAATGAAATTCCTAATTTTTCTCAAATTTGTTAGATGTTTGATATTGATATTTCTTGATATCTTGTAATATATAACTCCAACACCACAACCAACATGTAATTAACCTTAAACACAACCAATCGGATGTTAAACATGTCTTAGATAGTATACAAAATTGAACCCTAAGATTAACTTAGCTCACCATCATCCCTATTCAGAACACAACAACATATAGGGGTTATTCTTAACCTTTGGCTAACTTTGATGTTCGGTTATGATGTATTATTTTTTATGAATTTGTTTGGAGCCTTGGAGGAACTATTTGGGAGGGTTTGAAGAGTGTGAATATGGAAGGAGGTCCAAAAAAGAGCAATGCTCATCCCAAAAATGAGATAAAAATAGGTGAAAGTCGGCCAACAACCAAGTGGGTCCCATAGGGGCTGCCTGCGTAGTCGAAAAAATGCGAATATCTCCCTACTCTGATGTTGCATCGACAAAAAATTTAATGCATTATAATTTGTACTCGTAGATATTAAGTTTGATGGGTGTTTTAACTCGTAACTTCAAGTATATTGGGATAAAAGCTCAGTGACATTAGACCCAAATTATAGCTAATTTAGGAACATAACTTGTGACAACTTTTGCTGACTTTTGTTTTACAACTCATTTCACTTCAAAACCTAACATATAAATATTAATCAATTCAAACAACTTAAAGCATCAACTCATTAGCATATTAATAACTCCTAATTTTACCCCGAAAGTACGGGTCATAACAACTTAGATTCGTTTAGCTTCTAAACCTTTCAAACATCTTGGTACTTGTTGTTCATGATCTTAAATATTTGTAACATCCAAAGTAACATGATTAGCTTACCACATATACTTTCAAAGATGATCTCATTTCTAAGCTTACATCAGTTGACTTACTACGTACTTTTACGTATGAAAACATGGGGTGTAAGCGGTTATATTAAGGAGACGGTTTCATGAACCAGTTTCTTCTTCCGCTAAAAATAGACAAGATACCCTTCATGATTTGGTGTAGAAGGTGTTACGTAGTTACAATCCAAAGAAGAAGAGCGAAGTTGGAAAGACTCCAAGAAAGGGCATGGGTGGCACTAAGAGAAATAATGCTCCTTCTATCTCTGAAACAACTCCTCACACAAGAAAAAAAAAATACAAGTAGCCAGAAGAAGCAGGGTGAGGCAAGCATAAATAAGGCCTCAACTGAGAGTCCCAAGAAAGACACATTGAAAGGAAAGAAAAAGGTAGGTAAGCCAAGTGGAGCGGTCTAGATTGAGCAGATGGACCTGGTTCTTGAAGATGAAGATAAGTATATGGAAGTACCCACAACTAGTTCTAAACAAGAGAAACACTTTTCAAGAAATAGAGGCTAAGGTAGAGCGCTCAACTATGTCTAAAAGAATTATGTCTGCCAAAAGGAGCAAGAATGCTCAAATAATGGAAGAAAATAGTAAATGATGTTGATATTAAGAGGTTGTAGAAAAGGCTTCAAAATATAAGGAAAAGAGTGATGTCATTCTCCAAGATATGCTGAAGCTCCTTCAGGACAAAAACCAAGAACACGGTACTTCCCTATCTTAAACCCCCCTTTAGCCCAGCAATAACCAGTTTTTTCTAAGACCCAAGTGAGATTTTTTCTTCTGTTTTTTCATGGTTCTTTCCTTTTTATTTCTTCTTATTCTTTGTGGTAGGACATTATCAATCAATGAAATTCACTGTTTTGCTAAAATTTCTTAGATGTTTGATATTGATATTTTTAGATATCTTGTAATCATTGACTCCAACACCATAACCAAAATGTAACTAACCGTTAACACAACCAATAGGATTTAAAACATGCCTTAAGCGGTAGATAAAATTAGAACCCTAAGCTTAACTTTTCTCACCATCATCCTTATTCACATCACTAAACTGTAGAGGGGTTATTCTTCAACTTTGGCTAACTTTGATGTTAGGTTATGATTTATTTTTTTGGATTTTATTTGGAGCCTTAGGAGAAAGTTTTGGGAGGTTTGGTGAGTGTGATGATTGAAGGAGGTATATAAATGAGAAATCCTCATCCCAAAAGTGAGGTAATAACAAGTGAAGGTCGGCCACCAACCAAGTGGGTCCCATAGGAGCTTCCTGCGCAGTCTTGTAAAAATGCGAATATCTCTCTACTCCGATGTTGTATCGATGAATAATTTAATGCATTGGAAACTAAGCTCGCAAATATTTTATTTGATTGGTGTATCACCCCGTAACTCCATGTATATCGGGATAAAAGCTCGCTGACATTATACCCAAATATCAGTTAATTTATGAACGTAACTTGCAGGCAGTCTTGTAAAAATGCGAATATCTCTCTACTCCGATGTTGTATCGATGAATAATTTAATGCATTGGAAACTAAGCTCGCAAATATTTTATTTGATTGGTGTATCACCCTGTAACTCCATGTATATCGGGATAAAATCTCGCTGACATTATACCCAAATTTCAGTTAATTTATGAACGTAACTTGCGACAACTTTCCCGACTTCTGTGTTACAACTCGCTTCAATTCAAAATCTAACATATGAATGTTAAACAATTGAAACACCTTAAAACAAAAACTCCTTATCATATTAAGCACTCCTTTTTTACCCCAAAAGTGCGGGTTGTAGCAACTTGGATTCGTAAAGCTTCTAAACCTTCCAACCGTCGTGGTACTTGTTGTTCATGATCTTAAATATTTGTAACCTTCCGGGTAAATTGATTTACTTAATTTATATACTTTCAAATATTATATCATTTCCGATCTTACATCAATAAACTTATTACGTACTTTTACGTACGAAAACATTGGGTGTAAAAGGTTAGGTTAAGGAAACGGTTTCATGAACAAGTTCCTTATTCTTCGTAAGAGCCCCTTCATGATCTGCTGCAAAAGGTGTTAGGTATTTACAATCAAAAGAAGAATATCAAAGTTGGAAAGACATCAGGAAAGGGCATGGGTAGTACTAAGAGAAAGACTGCTCCTACTATCTTTGAAACAACTCCTCCTACAAGAAGAAAAACTACAAGTAGCCAAAAGAAGCATGGTGAGGCCAATATAAATAAGGCTGCAGTTGAGAGTTCCAACTGAGCAGATAGACCTGGTTCTTGGAGATGAAGATGACGATATGGAAGTACCCACAACTACTACCAAATAAAGAAAGACTTCTCAAAAAGTAGAGGGTGAGGTAAAGCGCTCAACTATATCTAAAAGAACTATGTTTTCAAAAATGAGCAAGAAGGCTCAAATTGTGGAGAAAAATAGTAAAATATGTTGATATTAAGAGGCTGTAGAAAAGGCTTGCTGAAGTCGAAGCTGACAAAGATTCTCTCAAATCTAAGCTCGCAAAATAGAAGGAAAAGAGTGATAGCATTCTCGAAGATATACTGAAACTGCTTCACGCAAAATACCAAGAACATGGTGCTTCCCAATCTTAAACCCTTTCGAGCTCAGTAGTAACCTGTCTTTTCTAAGACCCAAGTGGGATTTTTCTGCTTTTTTTCATGGTTCTTTGGTTTTTATTTCTTCTTGTGTTTTGTGGTGGGACATTATCAATCAATGAAATTCACTGTTTTACTAAAATTTCTCAGATGTTTGATATTGATATTTCTTGATATCTTGTAATCTTTGACTCCAACACCATAACCAACATGTAACTATCCGTTAGCACAACCAATAGGATGTTAAACATGCCTTAGGCAGTAGATAAAATTATAACCCTAATCTTAACTTAGCTCACATCATCCTTATTTACATCACAACACCATAGAGGGGTTATTCTTCACCTTCTGCTAACTTGTTTTTTTTTCATTAAAAAAACTTTCCATTTCATCAAAAACTATCTTTACAAAACCAGGTTGATGCTGACCACCAGCCTCCTAATTAAAATTACAATTAACTACGCTAATTATACTTTCAAACAAATTACAACTATTTTACAAATACTTATTCAATCCTTGCAATGCTGGTTGCCATTTGCTTTTTGATTTTCCTTGTACGTGCTTACTCTGTAAATCCCATCTGCCACATATCTGCCTTTGTTGAATCTGATGGAATTCCTTTCTCTCCAAATACAATATACTACCACGGCAAAAGCTGAAGTAGTAATAGCTGACATTCCAGTTTTCCTTTTAGCTATGTTTCTTATCCATTCTATCTCGGTCTGCCAGCTGCCTATTCTCCTTGTAAATCCTAGCCATTTGAGTATTTTACCCCATACAGTGTTGGTACATGAGCACTCAAAAAATATACGACTAATTGTTTCCATGCACCTAGCACAAAAGGCACATTCCAATGGTACTTGGATCGCCAACTTTTGCAATCTATCCACAGTGGCTATTCTCTGATGAACTGCCAGCCATAAATGAAACTTAAATCTTGGATGGATATGTGGATGCATATGTATGCTCTTCCATCCAATCTTTGGGAATTGGGGTAGAAACTGAATATAAGCTCTCTGAATTTGAAACCTGCCCTATTTCTCCATATCTGTTAATGATGCATTAATGCTGGTCTGCATTGTACTCATATGTAACAAATCTTGCTATGCTTCTATGATCTTCCTGACCATCCAAGCTGCTGCACTAGGTGTGTCCATTATGTCAATTTCCCTCTATTTTATGTAATAACAATGAGACCATTTGATCTATAATGCATCCTTTTTCTTTGTCAGTGCCCATAGTTGTTTCAGGATTGCTACTTTATTCCGTATCCTCATGTTGATAATGTTTAATCCCCCAGCTTCTTTTGGTTGACATACCTTGTCCCAAGTTATCATTGCTTTCCTTGATGTAGTACTTGAGCCAGTCCAAAGGAATGTTCTGCATATTATTTCAATCATCTTCATAATTTTCTTAGGTAGTATGAATATTTGAGCCTAATAGGTCTGCATACAAAAGAGCACAGACTTAATGAGTTTCACTCTTCCTGAATATGATAAGATCCTTGTTGACCAGCAACTAACTCTTTCAGTGATCTTCTCCACCAATGGTAAACATTGTTGAATGTTTATCTTCCTGGCATACAAGGGAACTCCCAGGTACTTAAAAGGAATTGATCCCTCTGTATACCCTGTTAGGCTTAGCAATGAGGCTTTGATGTCCTGGTGTACTCCAGCAATGTACATGGAACGTTTGTCTGCATTTGCCAGAAGGCCAGATGTAGTAGAAAATCTTTGAAAAGTTTCCTGCATTTTGCTTACTGAGTTTATGTCTGCATTGCGAAACATAAGTAAGTCGCCAGCAAAACAAATGTGAGTCACTCCCAGCTTTTTGCATCTTGGATGATATTTGAATTCCTTTGTGGCAGGTAGTTGATTCATCTCTCTTTGTAGGTACTCTATTGCAATGACAAATAGTTAGGGAGACATGGCATCTCCTTTCCTAATCCCTCTCTTAGCCTGGAATGGTTTGGTAAGGCCACTATTGAGCACCAATAAGTAAGACATTGTAGTAACACATTCCATTACCCAATGAATAAGCTTTTTAGGGAACCCAAGGTCAGTTAGCATGCACCTAAGGAACTGCCAATCCAATGAATCATAGGCCTTTCTAATGTCCACTTTTAGCACACATTTGGGTGATAACCCTTTCCTATTATAGCCTTTGAACAAATCATGGCTAAATAGGATATTATTAATGGTGTTTCTTCCTTTAATGAATGCAGACTGTGATTTCCCAATGATCACCTCTATCACCCTCTTTATTTTTTAAGTCAGTATATTGGCAACTACCTTATACAATGTAGTGCAACATGCTATAGGCCTGTAATATTTCACTTTAGATGGAGCTGGGACCTTAGGAATCAGTGTAATAGCAGTACAATTCCATGCTGACATCATTCTCCCTGTGTGAAAGAAGTATGACACTGCCTCATATATATCCTACTTCACAGTCTCCCATTGCTTAGTGAAGAATTCTATAGGAAAACCATCCACTCCAGGGGCTTTATCCATTGGCATATCCCTAATAGCTTTATCAACCTCCTCATGAATTATATCCATTATCAGATCCTGTTGATGATGTAATGTGAGGCAGTTGCCTGCTTTTATGATGCTAGAATTAGGGCATGGCATTAGTCCATTAGCATTACCCATTAGTTGTGTAAAGAAATTATTAAACTCCTTTTCCACAACCTTTGGATCAGTGATCTTCATTCGCATGTCATTGTATACTGAAGTAATATTATTCTTGCTGGCCCTTATTTTCAACTGCGCATAAAAATATTTAGAGTTGGAGTCTCCATAATCAATCCATGTTGCTCTTGATTTCTGCCTCAAGATTCTTTATTCTATTGTACTCCATTTCTCCAACTCACTCATATTCTGCTTCTCCTGCTCAATCAACAGTTGATTAAGAGGATCAATGACCAGAGCCGCTTCAACACATTCCAAACCCTGCCTTACTTGAATCAATATATGTTCATAGCTTGACATAGACTTTTTCAGACCCTTAGCCTCATATTTTAATCTTTTTAGCTTTAGCCATATGAGTTCCATAGGATCCTTCCCTTCCTGCATAGGAGTGAAATCTTGGTGGTCCATTGTGACCATGTATAACTTGAATGGCTTGGGGTAGATAGTTCTTCTCTTCCATAATTGAACTAAAATTGGGGAGTGATCAAATACTTCAGGTTCTAGAAAATCTGCTTCTAGATGTCCATATGTCTGAGTCCAACTGAAGTTTCCAAAAGCCCAATTAATTTTACTGTATACTCTACTACTAGAATGTTGTTTGTTGCACTAGGTGAAGAATCATCCCTTTGTTCTTAGTGGAGTTAGTTGCATGTTATCAATACACTGCTTGAAATCCTGCACCTTACTAGATGTTACTGTCTGTCCCATTCTGTCATTAGTGGTTAATACATTGTTGAAATCCCAACTGATAAACCATGGTATTTGAATCTGACTACATAGTAGCTGCAATTCATGCCATAGACTTGCCCTTTCTACACCTTATTCCCAACATAGACTGCTGTCAACATAATCTGGAAATTTGTTACTTGATCTTCCACTGAGCAATGAATGAATTGTTGATGTATTTGGAGTACTTTAACTGTCATATGTGTTTTCCATAAAATTTAAATCCTTCCATTTATAGATTTGGTATAGTTGCAACAGTAGCCCCAATCTCTAGCTACTATGTTCAATATATTTTTTGCCTTTCCTTCCTTTACTCTAGCTTCTAGACACCCAAGGATATCTATTTTATTCTTTTGTAGAAAGAGTCTTAGCTCCTTCTATTTATAGGGCTATTTCAGACCTCTGATGTTCCGTACACACAATCAAGGGGGTTTGAGGGCCGGATCAATCCTAGTCTCATCTACTTTTGAAGTTCTTGGCACACACTCTTCCAAATCTTGAACCTATTTGTAGTGATGCTCTATTCATTTTGAGACTGTTGTACTGTTGAAACCCTGTGGCTATGCTGAATTCTGCAATCTTCTTTCTACTGGCCACTTTTGTAGGAGCATCTTCAGCTACTGCTTTTTGTTTACCCTTTCCTGCCTCTACTTGCTGATTTCCTTTTCCTTTCCCATCTACTTCACCATCTTGCTCTTGTTGTTCTTTTGTCTTCCACTCATGTACTATCTTCTTCTTTCTAACTCTATTCCTTATTTTTGGTGCTTTAAATTCAGTCTCTTCATTTTTCATCTGCTTATTTCTCCAACACTCAAAATTATCATGGCCAAAGTGGATACATTCACTGTAGAATTTTGGCTTCCATTCATACAAAATTTCTTGCTGAATAGTTCCTGATGGAGTATAAATCTCTATACTCTCCAGCATTGGCTTAGTGATATCAACCTTCACTAAGAATCTTGCATATGAGATTTTGCTGAGGTCAGCTGTGTATCTATCAGTATACATAGGGGTTCAAATAGCACTAGCCAGTTTGCTAAGTGCATCTGCAGTCCAATATCTAAGCTTGGGAAATTTACCCACAAAGGAATAATTGTAATGCAAGGGTCAAAATGAAATTCTCTTTCCCAGTTTTGCGATATGAATGGCTTGTTGTGGTATGAGTATGGTCCTGCTTGCATTACTAGAACCCTATCTTCAATTGTTGAGAATCTAAACACATAGTAGCCATCACTATGATACAAAATTTGAGGCTTCGATACAAAATCCCAAACTGAAGCAATATAAGTCTCCATAGATTTCTCATATGGGGTATCTCCTAGAACATAACTAATTAAGGCAGTTGCCCAATGGTCATTCAATTCTCAAACATCTTCCTCTGCAATTTGTACTACAATCTTACCATCTCGATGACTTGGTGGTACATAGTCCGGTCTCATGCCTATCTGAGAATTGCGAATTTGCTTCCTAAACTCATTTGTATGCTTTCATTTCCTCCATTAGCTATTGTTGCATGTTGTTCTAGGTTTGGGGAAGGTTGCGCCGAAGATCCTGCCTCTGAGAACTGTAATCTTCGTGGAATTGTTGGCATTTGGCCTTTGCATTTCTGGTTTTCCTTCTCCCCAACTAGATCTGTATTGTTCCATTGCTTTTCACTATTACATTCCTCCTCAACATTTGTTTGAATTTCCGCTCGAATAGGTTGGAATCGAGTAGGAAGGAATGTAACTTGCGACAACTTTTCCTGACTTATGTGTTAAACTCACTTCAATTCAAAAAATAACATATGAATGTTAAACAATTGAAACAACTTAAAACAAAAACTCATTATCATATTAAGCACTCTTTTTTTACCCCAAAAGTGCGGGTTATAACAACTTGGATTTGTTAAGATTATAAACCTTCCAACCGTCATGGTACTTATTGTTCATGATCTTAAATATTTGTAACCTTCTAGGTAACCTGATTTACTCAATTTATATACTTTCAAAGATTATATCATTTCTGATCTTACATCAATAAGCTTATTACATATGAAAACATTGGGTGTAAATGGTTAGGTTAAGGAAACGGTTTCATGAACAAGTTCCTTATCCTTATAAAAATAGACAAGATCCCCTTCATGATCTGCTGCAGAAGGTGTTACGTAGTTACAATCAAAATAATAAGATCAAATGTTAAAAGACTCCAGGTGAGACCAATATAAATAAAGCTGCAGTTGAGTGTGCCAAGAAAACCACATTGAAATGAAAGAAAAAGGCTAGTAAGCATAGTCGAATGGTCCAGATTGAGCAGATAGACCTGGTTCTTGAAGATGACGACGAGGAAATGGAAGTACCTCACAACTAGTGCCAAAAAAAGAAATACTTCTCAAAAAATAGAGGGTGAGGTAAATCGCTCAACTATGTCTAAAGGAACTATGTCTGTCAAAAGGAGCAAAAGGGCTCAAATAGTGGAAGAAAATAGTAAAGCATGTTGATATTAAGAGGCTATAGAAAAGGCTTGCTGAAGTCGAAGCTGACAAAGATCCTCCCAAATCTGAGCTCGCAAAACAGAAGGAAAGGAGTGATGACATTCTCCAAGATATGCTGAAACTGCTTGAAGCAAAAAACAAAGAACACGGTCCTTCCCAATATTAAACCCTTTCTTGCTCAGTAGTAACCAGTCCTTTCTAAGACCCAAGTGGGATTGTTTCTGCTTATTTTCATGGTTCTTTGTTTTTTTATTTCTTCTTATGCTTTGTGGTAGGACATTATCAATCAATGAAATTCCCTGTTTTGCTAAAATTTCTTAGATGTTTGATATTGAAATTTCTTAATATTTGGTAATCATTGAGTCCTACACCACAACCAAGATGTAACTAATTGTTAACACAACCAATAGGATGTTATACATGCCTTAGGCAGTACATAAAATTAGAACCTAATCTTAACTTAGCTCACGATCATCCTTATTCACATCAGAACACCATAGAGGGGTTATTCTTCACCTTTGGCTAACTTAGATGTTGCGTTATGGTCTATTTTTTTGGAATTTATTTGGAGCCTTAGGGGAACGTTTTGGGAGTTTTGGAGAGTGTGATGACTGAAGGAGGTAGATAAATGAGAAATCCTCATCCCAAAAGTGAGATAAAAACAAGTGAAGGTCGGCCACCAACCAACTGGGTCCCATAGGTGCTGCCTGCGCAGTCTTATAAATATGTGAATATCTCTCTAGTACAATGTTGTATCGACGCACTATTTAATGCATTCGAAACTAGACTCGCAAATATTATATTTGATTGCGTAACCCCATTTATATCAGGATAAAAGTTCACTGACATTAGACCCAAAGTTCAATTAATTTATGAATGCAACTTGCGACAACTTTTCCCTACTTTTATGTTACAACTCGCTTCAATTCAAAAACTAACATATGGATGTTAAACAATTGAAAAAACTTAAAAAACAAACTCGTTATCATATTAAGCACTCATTTTTTACCCCAAAGTGCGGGTTATAACAACTTGGATTCGTTAAGCTCCTAAACCTTCCAACCGCCGTGGTATTTGTTGTTCATGATCTTAAATATTTGTAACGTCCTTGGTAACATGCTTTACCTAATTTATATACTTTCAAAGATTATATCATTTCCGATCTTACATCAATAAAATTATTACATACTTTTACGTATGAAAACATTGGGTGTAAAAGGGTAGGTTAAGGAAACATTTTCATGAACAAGTTTCTTATCCTTCTAAAAATAGGCAAAATCCCCTTCATGATCTGCTGCAGAAGGTGTTAGGTAGTTACAATTAAAAGAAGAAGCGCAAAGTTGGAAAGACTCCAGGAAAGGGCATGGGTGGTAATAAGAGAAAGACTGCTCCTACTATCTTTGAAACAACTTCTCCTACAAGAAGAAAAACTACAGGTAGCTAGAGGCTAATGTAAATAAGGTTTCAGTTGGGAGTGCGAAAAAAACAGCCTGGCAATGAAAGAAAAAGTGTAGTAAGCCACGTGGAGTGGTCCAGATTGAGCAGATAGACTTGGTTCTTGAAGATAAAGATGAGGATATGGAAGTACCCACAACTAGTGCCAAAAAAAGAAAGACTTCTCAAAAAATAGAGGGTAAGGCAAAGCGCTCTACTATGTCTGAAAGAGCTATGTTCGCAAAAAGGAGAAAGAAGCCTTAAATAATGGAAGAAAATAGTAAAGGATGTTGATATTAAGAGGCTATGGAAAATTCTTGCTGAAGTCGAAGCTGTCAACGATTCTATCAAATTTGAGCTCGCAAAAGAGAAGGAAAAGAGTGATGGCATTCTTCAAGATATGCTGAAACTGCTTCAAGCAAAAAACCAAGAACATGGTCCTTTCCAATCTTAAACCCTTTCTAGCTCACTAGTAACCAGTACTTTCTAAGACCCTAGTAGGATTTTTTGTGCTTTTTTTCATGATTCTTTGGTTTTTATTTCTTCTGCTTTTGTCACGACCCCAAATCCTAAACCGGCCGTGATGGCGCCTATCGTGGAACTAGGCTAGCCAATAATCACATGTTTACAGTTTCCTTAAAAATCCCAACCAGTTTCAAGCATTTCATAAAATATACAGAATTTACTAAATACATTAGGCCAATAAACAGTTCAACCAACCCCAAAACCCGGAGCCAACATTTCATGAGCATCTAAGAGAGATAAGCGAAAGGTATACTATTATAATACAAAACCTCTGAATAAATAGCTAGATACAACAAGAAGGGAAACAGAGATGCTGCGAACGCTGAACAACTACCTCTATATCCCGGAATTCGGCTCCGCACGGGATAGAGGGATAATGCTCGGTATCTGCACCTAAATCTGCACACAGGGGTGCAGGGAGTAATGTGAGTACGCCAACTCAGTAGTAATGGATGTAAATCAAGTCTAAGCGGCAAGAAAACACATAAAAATCAATGTCATCAATTCACAATATGCACAGCCTTTCTTTCCAACAGTATAAACATAGATATATGAAATCATCATGCCTTAAGACCAACTTCAGAATAATCCTTTGAAAAATGTATATTTTCAACAGCTTCAACCGAAAGATTTAGTATAAAATTGAAATAAATCATAAAGAGGCCCCTTGGGCAAAACATATTTCTTAAGTTCAGAGTGAAAGTCGTAAAATCATAAGTAGCCCCTCGGGAAAAACATGTATCATAATCAGCCCCTCGGCCATGCCTCACAGTCACTCATAATCGGCCGCTCGGGCATACCTCACAATTACTCATAATCAGCCCCACGGGCATACCTCACAGCCACTCATGCCTCCCAATCACTCGTCACTCGGAACTCGGTGCACTCACTTGGGGTGTGTGCAGACTCCGGAGGGGCTCCTTAAGCCCAAGCGCTAATATCAAGCCACCTCGTGGCGTATCATATCCTCACAATCAGGCCCTCGACCTCANTCCTTCAGCCCAAGCGCTAATATCAAGCCACCTCGTGGCGTATCATATCCTCACAATCAGGCCCTCGACCTCACTCAGCAGAACCTCTCAAAAGCCCCTTGGCGAATAAGAAAAACGGGGTACTCAACCCAAAACATCATTTTTAAATGTCAAAGTAGTGTAAATCAGGTTGAGTTTCGAAAACAGTAAGCACAATGTGACTGAGTGAAATCATCAATAAACAGTGAGAAAAATAGCATTAAAAAGCCCCCAAGGGGTCTAAACAGATCGGCACGAGGCCCCAAACACGGCTTATAGCCCAAATATTGCAACAATCTTTAGAACATAATTTAACATAAGGTTTTGAGTAAAATATGCAACTCAATAGTTGACGCGGAGAGGACCAAGTCCAATCCAAAAATCAGTGCGTGCCACATACTCGTCATCCGACATGTGTGCCATTCTAAAATCAGTGAGAAATGTGAAGTCTGGGGTTTCATACCCTAAGGACAAAATTTATAACCATTACATACTTCTATCGGGCCACAATACTAGTCTGCTATGCTCTTGCCCCTCAAATTGGCTCCCCATTGCTCCGAATCTACCCAAAAACAGTTTAACATCATTAATATATATTAAAGGAACACAACCCAATCGAAAACTATCAAATTATACAAGAATCTCGATATTCGGCCAAACCCGAGCTATAGGCCCACGTCTCGGAATTTGATAAAATTTACATCACTGGAAACCTCGACCTCCCACGATTCTACACATACCAAAAACAGCACAATCGGACCACAAATGCCTACCCAATTTGCCAAAAGAATTTTTCCAATCCTCCACCCATTCTTCCAAACCTTTTCTAACTTTAATCTTTCAATTTACAAGCCTAATCTGAACAAAATAGCATGGAATTGACTTTAATAACTCGGGAACTTACCTCCACTGAAGACCCACAAATTCTCTCTTCAAATTGCCTTCAAATGAGCTCCAACCGCATGTAACAATAGTGAAATGAATAAAATTTCACGGAGGCCTCTTTTATACTGTTCTGCCCCGCAATTCTGCATCTGCGTACCTTTAATATCACCTGCAGACCTGCACCTGCGGTCCCAGGTGTGCACCTGCGCAATCCCACTAATGGACCAAATTGTGCACCTACGACCATTTCTCCGCACCTGCGGCTTCGCAGGTGCGGCCGACTCTTTGCACCTGCAGACTCCTCCTGCCCAGCCTCCCTTCGTACCTGCGCATGGCCTTTCACACCTGCGATGTCCCACTTGCGGCTACCCATCCGCAGGTGCGGCCAACACTAGAAACTTACACCAACAGCCATTTGCTGATATTTTCCAAGTTCTAAACTGTGCCAGCCATCCGAAATCAATCCCGGTCCCCTCGGGGCCTCAACCAAACATACCAACACACCTCATAGCATTATTCAAACTTAGTCGAGCCTTTGAAACACCAAAAACTAAATGAAAACACCAAAATTACATCAAATTCAAGCCTATGAACTTTGAAACTTCCCAATTTCGCCAACGATGCCGAAGCCAACCAAAGCACCTCCGATTGACCTGAAATTTTTCACACATACCCAAAATGACATTACAGACCTGCTCCAACATCGGAATCCCATTCCGATCCCGATAGATTATTTTACTCTGCCGACCGGAAATCGTCAAAAACAAACTTTCGCCAATTCAAGCCTAATTCTACATTGGACATCAAAATTTCATTCCGAACACACTCCTAAGTCCCAAATCACCGAATGAAGCTATCCGAGCCATAAAATCTGCATTCCGAGGTCGTTCTCCAATAAGACAACTCTCAGTTGGCTTTCTCAACTATTAGGCTACTTTAGGAGAAGCGAAAATGGCGAAACAGGGTAAATATCACGGAACGACCGGCCGGGTCGTTACATCCTCCCCCTCATAAACAAACGTTCATCCTCGAACGGGTTTAGAAACATACCTGGAGTCTCGAATAACTGAGGATATCTATCGCGCATCTCCCGCTCGGTCTCCCAGTTGGCATCATCCACTGGCTGCCCTCTCCACTGAACCTTCACTAAAACTATATCTTTAGACCTCAACTTTCTCACCTGCGGACCCAAAATAGCCACTGGCCCTATCTCATATGACATATCACCCTCGAGCTGAACCGTGCTAAAGTCCAAAACATGAGACGGGTCACCAACATACTTCCGGAACATCGAAACATGGAACACCGAATGAATACTCGATAAACTAGGAGGCATAGCAAGCCTATAAGCCACCTACCAACCCTATGAAGCACCTCAAATGGCCCAATGAACATGGGACTCAGCTTTCCCCTCTTCCCGAATCTCATAAAACCCTTCATGGGCGACACCCTCAGCAACACCTTATCCCCAACCATGAAAGACACATCTCGGACATTCTGGTCAGCATAACTCTTCTGCCTAGACTGCGCCGTGCGAAGCCGCTCCTGAATCAACTTCGCCTTACCCAACGCATCCTGAACCAAGTATGTGCCCAATAGCCTAGCCTCGCCCGGCTCAAACCAACCAACCGGAGATCTGCACCTCTTACCATATAAAGCCTCATACGGAGCCATCTAGATACTCGACTGATAGCTGTTATTATATACAAACTCCACCAGTGGCAGAAACTGGTCCCATGAACCACCAAAGTCAATCACACAAGCACGCAACATATCCTCCATAATCTGAATGGTACGTTTTGACCGCCCGTCTGTCTGAGGATGAAACACTATTCTCAACTCAACCTGAGTACCCAACTCTCTCTGTACGGCTCTTCAAAACCGAGATGTGAACTGATTACCTTTGTCGGAAATGATAGAAACTGGAACCCCATACAACCGGAAAATCTGCCTGATATAAATCTCAGCTAACCACTTCGAAGAATAAGTAGTACCAATAGGAATGAAGTTCACAGACTTGGTCAGCCGATCCACAATAACCCATATAACATCAAACCTCCTCGAAGTTCGTGGGAGCCCAACTATGAAGTCCCTGGTAATCCACTACCACTTCCACTCCGGAATATCAAATCTCTGAAGCAATCCACCTGGTCTCTAGTGCTCATACTTGACCTGCTGATAGTTGAGACACCGAGCCACAAACTCAACAATATCTTTCTTCAGCCGCCTCCATCAATAATGTTGCGTCAAATCCTGATATATCTTTGCGGCACCCGGATGGATGGAATACTGCGAACTATGGGCCTCAGCTAGAATCAAATCTTGAAGCCCATCTACATTGGGCACGCAAATCCAGCCATGCATCCTCATGACCCCATCATCACCAATAACCACATCCCTGGCATCACCGTGACGGACCCTGTCCTGAAGAACAAGCAAATGTATATCATCATACTAGCGTGCTCTAATCTGATCGTAGAGAGAAGAACTGGAGGCTACACAAGGCAACACCTGCGGGGGCTCTGATAGATCCAGTCTCACCAACTAAATCGCTATAGCCTGAACATCAAGGGCTAATGGCCGCTATGCTACAGGAAGGTAGGCTAGACTCCCCAAACTCTCTGCTCTGCGACTCAGGGCATCAACCACTACATTGGCCTTCCCCGGATGATATAAGATAGTGAGGTCATAATCCTTGAGAAGCTCTAACCATCTCCTCTGACGTAGATTCAATTCCTTCTGCCTCAGGAGATACTGCAAACTATGATGACCAGTGAAAATCTCACACTGCACTCCATATAAATAATGTCGCCAAATCTTCAAGGCATGAACAATGGCAGCTAACTCAAGATTGTGCACTGGATAATTCTTCTCGTGCACCTTCAACTGTCTAGACGCGTAGGCAATCACCCTACCGTCTTGCATCAATACCACTCCCAAACCAACTCTAGAAGCATCACAATAAACTGTGTAAGAACCCGAACCAGTAGGCAGAGCTAGTACCGGAGCTGTGGTCGATGCGGACTTGAGCTTCTGAAAACACTTCTCACACTCATCAGACCATCTGAATAGAGCACCCTTCTGGGTCAATCTGGTCAAAGGCGAAGCTAAAGAAGAGAATCCCTCCACAAAGTGACGGTAATATCCCGCCAAACCACGAAAACTCCTAATCTCTGTAGCTGAGGACGGTCTGGGCCAACTATGCACCGCCTCTATCTTCTTCGGAGCAACCTGAATACCCTCACTAGAAACCACGTGCCCCAAGAAAGCTACTGAACCAAGCCAAAACTCACACTTGGAGAACTTTGCATAAAGCTTCTCTTCCCTTAACCTCTGTAACACAAATCTCAGATGTTGAGCATGATCTTGCTGGCTACGAGAATAAACCAGGATTCATCAATGAACACAATGACGAACGAATCAAGGTAAAGGCTGAAACACGTTGTTCATCAATTGCATGAATGCAGCTGGGGCATTGGTCAGCCTAAATGACACAACCAGGAACTCATAATGACCATATCTGGTCCTGAAAGTGGTCTTCGGAATGTCAGAATCCCAAATCTTCAACTGATGATACCAGATCTCAAGTCAATTTTGGAGAACACTCTAGATCCCTGAAGTTGGTCAAACAAGTCATCAATACGGGGCAAGGGATACCGGTTCTTCGCCGTAACTCTGTTCAGCTGCCGATAATCAATACACATACGCATGGACCCATCCTTCTTCTTCACGAACAACACCGGTGCACCCCAAGGCGACATACTAGGCCGAATGAACCCCTTATCAAGGAGTTCCTGAAGCTGCTCCTTCAATTCCCTTAGCTCCGCTGGTGCCATATGATAAGGTGGAATAGAAATAGGCTGGGTGCCTAACACCAAGTCAATACCAAAATCAATATCCCTGTCAGGTGGCATGCCTGGCAGGTCTGCAGGAAACACGTCCGGAAAGTCATGGACCACAGGAACCGAATCAATAGCGGGAGTCTCACCACTGACATCCCTCACAAAATCCAGATAAGATAAACACCCTTTCTCGACCATGCGCTGAGCCTTCAGGTAGGAAATCACCCTGCTAGGCATATACTTATAAGAACCTCTCCACTTAACCCTCGGACACCCTGTCATAGCTAAGGTCACAGTCTTAGCGTGACAATCAAGAACAACATGACACGGAGATAACCAATCCATGCCCAATATAACATGAAAATCGACCATGCTGAGCAACAACAGGTCCACTCGGGTCTCCAGACCACCAATAGATATCATGCACGACCGATACACACGGTCGACAACAACAGTATCGCCCACCGGAGTCGACACATGAACAGAGGTGACTAGAGACTCACGGGGCATATCCTGAAAACATGAAAAATATGAAGAAACATAGGAATATGTAGAACCAGGGTCAAACAAAGCCAAAGCATCTTAGCAACAGACTGAGACAATACCTGCAATCACGACATTTGAGGAAATAGCATCTGGCCTGGATGAAAATGCATACGTGTGGGCCTGACCTCCCCCCACTCGACCTCCCCCTCTAGGGCAGCCTCTGGCTGACTGACTACCACCCCTGGCTGCTTGGGCGGGTGGTGAAGTAACTGGAGCTAGAATCGATGGCTAGCCTCTTTGCTGAGAAGAACCACCGGGATGGGGGGACACTGCCTCCACATGTGCGCGAACTCTCCACACTCAAAACAACTCCTTAGAGCTTGAGGTGGGGACTGATAGAAACCCTGGCACTAGAACGACCACTGGAAGACTCATGGATAAGAGAACTCTGAACTGGGGGTGCTCGAGCTGCATTCTAAGCTGGGAGGGCACCAAATGAAGTACGAACTGGCTGAGAACCACGGGGACCATGCCCCGAACATGCACCACTATACGCTGGGCGGGCTGACTGAGGAGGCCTGAATGAACGGCCCCTACTCTGCTGAAACTGCCCCTGAAGGGAGCACCACTAGAATTGCCTGAACCACGAGGCCTCTTGGCCTTCCTCTCCTCCCGCTCCTGGCGACGAACCGACTCAATATCTCGGGCTATGTTAAAAACCTGCTCGAATGAAGCACCTGATACTCTCTCCTGAGTCATAAATAGCCGGAGCTGATAAGTAAGACCATCTACAAACCTCCTCATCCTCTTCCTATCAGTAGGGACAATCTCAGAAGCATGCTTAGCCAACTCGAAAAATCTCATCTCGTACTGAGTAACTGATAACTCCCCCTGGCGCAGCTGCTCAAACTTCCTGCGCTGCTCCTCTCTGTGGGACTGGGGAACATACTTTTCCAAAAAGATCGTGGAGAACTGCTGCCAGGTGAGAGGTGCTGAACCAACCAGCCTACGCCTCTCGAATGACTCCCACCAAGTAAAGGCAGCACCCACAAACTAAAATGTAACAAATGAGACCCTACTAGTCTCCAAAATACCCACAGTACGTAGTATCCTCTAGCACTTATCTAGGAACCCCTGGGCATCCTCACCCTATGTACCGCTAAAAGTCGGAGGCTGAAGTCTGCTGAGCCTCTACAACCTGTGCTGCTCGTCCTCAGGCATAGTAGGGACCACATAATCCTGGACCGGAGCAATTGGCTGAGTTGAGGCTGCTCCCGGTGCCTGAATACCCCGTACAACCTACTCAGGTGTCTGGGTAGCTGGAGTCTGATTGCCTCTCCCGACTTGAGCTGTGGTGGCAGTAGAAGACATGGCATCTTCCTGAGCCAAACTGGTGCACACTGTCAATATCTGAGACAGGGTCTCCTGAAGACCCGGAATAACATTAGGCACACTCGGTGCCTTAGCCTGTCCCGCGGGAGCATCATAGGCTGGAACCCGATCCTGAATGATAGGGCGACCCTATGGTACTGTGCCGGCTGCTGCACGGGCTGGCCCCCTACCTCTACCACGGCCTTGACCGTGGCCTCGACCTCTCGGTGGTCTAGCTGGCGTCTAGTCACCCTGATCGGTATTGCGTGTCCTCACATCTATGAGAGAACGAAACAACGTAAGTTTAGATTTCAAGAATCAATAGATTAGCACAAAAGAGTTCAAGAAAGATAGAAATGTTTCCTAAGAGTTCTGCAGCCTCTCGAATATAAGTAAAGACGTCTCCATACCGATCCGCAAGACTCTACTGAACCTGCTCATGACCGTCGAGTCCTATGTAACCTAGGCTCTAATACCAAACTGTTACGACCCCAAATCCTAAACCGGCCGTGATGGCGCCTATCGTGGAACTAGGCTAGCCAATAATCACATGTTTACAGTTTCCTTAAAAATCTTAACCAATTTCAGGCATTTCATAAAATATACAAAATTTACTAAATACATTAGGCCAATAAACAGTTCAACCAACTCCAAAATCTGGAGCCAACATGTCATGAGCATCTAAGAGAGATAAGCCAAAGCTATACTATTATAATATAAAACCTCTGAATAAATATCTAGACACAACAAGAAGGGAAACAGAGATGCTGCGGATGCTGAACAACTACCTCTATATCCCGCAATCCGGCTTCGCACGAAATAGATGGCTAATGCTAGGTATCTGCACCTGAATCTGCACATAGGGGTGCAGGGAGTAATATGAGTATGCCAACTAAGTAGTAATGGAAGTAAATTAAGTCTAAGCGGCAAGAAAACACATAAAAACCAATGTCATCAATTCACAATATGCATAACCTTTCTTTCCAACAGTATAAACATAGATATATGAAATCATCATGACTTAGGACCAACTTCATAAAAATCCTTTGAAAAATGTATATTTTCAACAACTTCAACCGAACGATTTAGTATGAAAATGAAATAAGTCATAAAGAGGCCCCTTGGGCAAAACATATTTGATAAGTTCAGAGTGAAACTGGTAAAATCATAAGTAGCCCCTCGGGCAAAAACATGTATCATAATCAGCCCCTTGGGCATGCCTCACAGTCACTCATAATCATCCCCTCGCGCATACCTCACAATCACACATAATCAGCCCCTCGCGCATACCTCACAGTCAGTCATGCCTCCCAATCACTCGTCACTCGGCACTCGGTGCGCTCACTAGGGTGTATGCAGACTCAGGAGGGGCTCCTTCAACCCAAGCGCTAATATCAAGCCACCTCATGGCGTATCATATCCTCACAATTAGGCCATAGGCCTCACTCAACAGAACCTCTCAAAAGCCCCTCGGGGGAATCAATAAAATTGGGTACTCGACCCAAAACATCATTTTTAAATCTCAAAGTAGTGTAAATAAGGCTGAGTTTTTAAAACAGTAAGCACAATGTGACTGAGTGAAATCATCAATAAATAGTGAGGAAAACAACAGTGAAAAGCCCCCAAGGGGTCTAAACAGATCGGCACGACGCCCAAGACGGCTTATAGCCCAAATATTGCAACAATATTTAGAACATAATTTAACATAAGGTTTTGAGTAAAATATGCAACTCAATAGTTGCCGCAGAGAGGACCAAGTCCAATCCAAAAATCAGTGCGCGCCATATACTCGTCATCCGACATGTACGCCATTCTAAAATCAGTAAGAAATATGAAGTCTGGGGTTTCATACTCTCAAGACAAGATTTATAACCATTACTTACTTCTACCGGGCCATAACACTAGTCCGTTATGCTCTTGCCCCTCAAATTGGCTCCTGATTACTCTGAATCTAGCCAAAACCAGTTTAACATCATTAATATATATTAAAGGAACACAACCCAATCGAAAACTATCAAATTATATAAGAATCTTAAAATTCTGCCAAACCCGAGCCCCGAGCCCACATCTCGAAATTCGATAAAATTTATCTCACTAGAAACCTCGACCTCCCACGATTCTACACATACCAAAACACTACAATCGGACCACAATTGCCTACCCAATTTGCTAAAAGAATTTTTCCAATACTCCACCCATTCTTCCCAACCTTTTCCTATTTTAATCATTCAATTTACAAGCCTAATATGAACAAAATAGCATGGAATCGACTTTAATAACTCGGGAACTTACCTCCACTGAAGACCCACGAATTCTCTCTTCAAATTGCCTTCAAATGAGCTCCAACCGCATGCAACAATGGTGAAATGAATAAAATTTTAGGGAGGCCTCTTTTATACTGTTCTTCCAAGAAATTCCGCATCTGCGTACCTTTAATATCGCATGCGGACCTACACCTACGGTCCTAGGTGCGCACCTGCGCAATCCCACTAACGGGCCAAATTTCGCACGTACGGCCTTTTCTCCGCACCTGCGGCTTCGCAGGTGCGGCCAAATCTTCGCACCTGCGGACTCCTCCTACCCAGCCTCCCTTCGAACCTGCGCATGGCCTTTTGCACCTGCGGCTACCCATCCACAGGTGCGGCCAACACTAGAAACTTACACCAGCAGCCATTTGCTGCAATTTTCCAAGTTCAAAACTCCGGCAACCATCAGAATCAATCTCGAGCCACTCGGGGCCCCAAACAAACATACAAACACACCCCATAGCATTATTCAAACTTAGTCGAGCTTTCAAAACACCAAAAATTACATGAACACACCAAAATTACATCAAATTCAAGCCTATGAACTTTGAAACTTCCTAATTTCCCCAACGACGCCAAAACCAACCAAAACACCTCCGATTGACATGAAATTTTTCACACATACCCAAAATGAGATTACGGACCTGCTCCAAGTTCCGTAATCCCGTTCCGACCCGATAGCCTAGTTTCCACTGTCGATCGGAAATCGCCAAAAACTAACTTTCGCCAATTCATGCCTAATTCTACACCGGATATCAAAACTTCATTTAGATCACATTCCTAAGTTCCAAATCACCTAACAAAGTTATCCGAGCCATAAAATCTGCATTCCGAGGTCGTTCACCAATAAGTGAACTCTCTATTGACTTTCTCAACTATTAGGCTACTTTAGGAGACTAAATGCCTTAATTCTCACCATGACCAATCCGGACCCAAACCAACTGACCCAACACAACATAAACACGCTAAGAAATATATGATAAAGGATAAATGGGGGAAATAGGGTAAATCTCACGCAACGACCGGCCGGGTCATTACAGCTTTGTGGTAGGACATTATCAATCAATGAAATTCCCTATTTTGCTAAAATTTCTTAGATGTTTGATATTAATATTTCTTAATATCTTGTAATCTTTGAGTCGAACACCACAACCAACATGTAACAAACCGTTAACACAACCAATAGGATGTTAAACATGCCTTAGGAAGTAGATAAAATTAGAACCCTAGATTAACTTAGCTCACCATCATCCTTATTAACACAACAACACGATATAGGGGTTATTCTTCTCCTTTGTCTAACTTTAATGTTGAGTTACGATATATTTTTTTGGAATTTATTTGGACTCTTAGGGGAAAGTTTTGGGAGGTTTGGCGAGTGTGCTGATTGAAGGAGGTAGATAAATGAGAAATCTTCATCCCAAAAGAGAGATAAAAACAAGTGAAGGTCGGCCACCAACCATGTGGGTCCCATAGGAGCTGCCTGCGTAGTCCTGTGAAAATGCGAATATCTCTCTACTCCGATGTTGTATCGATGAAAAATTTAATGCATTTTAAACTAGACTCGCATATATTATATATGATTTTTGTATCATCCTGTAACTTCGTGTATATCGGGATAAAATTTCATTGACATTATACCAAAATTTCAGTTAATTTATGAACGAAACTTGCGAAAATTTTATCGACTACTATGTTACAACTTGCTTCAATTCAAAAACTAACATATGAATGTGAAACAATTGAAACAACATAAAGCACAAACTCTTTGTCATATTAAGCACTCCTTTATTACCACAAAAGTGCGGGTATAACAACTTGGATTCGTTATGCTTCTAAACCTTCCAACTGTCGTGGTACTTGTTATTCATGATCTTAAATATTTGTAATCTCCCAGGTAACCTCATTTAATTAATTTATATACTTTCAAAAATTATATTATTTCCGATCTTATATCAATAAACTTATTTTGTACTTTTACGTACGAAAACATTGGGTGTAAAAGGTTAGGTTAAGGAAACGATTTCATGTTCAAGTTCCTTATCCTTCAAAAAATAGACAAGAGCCCTTCATGATCTAGTGCAGAAGGTGTTAGGTAGTTACAGTCAAAAGAAGATGAGCAAAGTTGGAAAGACTCCAGGAAAGGCCATGGGTGGTACTAAGAGAAAGACTGCTCCTACTATCTTCGAAACAACTCCTCATGCAAGAATAAAAACTATAAGTAGCCATAAGAAACACAGTGAGGACAATATAAATAAGGCTGCAGTTGAGAGTGCCAAGAAAACCGCATTGAAATGAAAGAAAAAGGCTAGTAAGCCAAGTGGAGTGCTCCAGATCTAGCAGATAGACCTGGTTCTTGAAGATGAAGATGAGGATATGGAAGTACCACAAGTAGTACCCAAAAAAGAAAGACTTCTAAAAAAATAGTGGGTGAGGTAAAGCACTCAACTATGTCTAAAAGAACTATGTTTACCAAAAGGAGCAAGAAGATTCAAATAATGGATGAAAATAGTAAAGGAAGTTGATATTAAGGGGTTGTGGAAAAGCTTGCTGAAGTCGAAGCTGACAAAGACTCTCTCAAATTTTAGCTCGCAAAAGAAAAGTAAAAGAGTGATGACATTCTCCAAGATATGCTCAAACTGCTTCCGGTCGGAAACCAAGAACATGGTCCTTCCCAATCTTAAACCCTTTCTTGCCCAGTAGTAACAAGTCCTTTCTATGTCCCAAGTGGGGGGTTTTCTAGTTTTTGTTCATGGTTCTTTGGTTTTTATTGACTTTTATGCTTTGTGGCAGGACATTATCAATCAATGAAATTCCCTGTTTTGCTAAAATTTCTTAGATGTTTGATTTTGATATTTCTTGATATCTTGTAATCTTTGACTCCAACACCACAACCAACATGTAACTAACCGTTAACACAACCAATAGGATGTTATACATGCCTTACGAAGTAGATAAAATTAGAACCCTGAGCTTAACATAGCTCACCGTCATCCTTATTCACATCACAACACCATAGAGGGGTTATTATTCACCTTTTCCTAACTTTGATGTTGGGTTATGGTGTATTTTTTTGAATTTATTCGGAGCCTTGTATGAATGTTTGGGAGGTGGAGAGTGTGATGATTGAGGGAGCTATATAAATGAGAAACTTTCATCCCAAAGTGAGATAAAAACAAGTGAAGGTCGGCCACCAACAAAGCGGGTCCCATAGGAGGTGCCTGCGCAGTCTTGTGAAAATGCGAATATCTCTCTACTCCTATGTTGTATCGACGAACAATTTAATGCAATGGAAATTACAGTCACATATATTTTATTTGATTGGTGTATCACCCCATAACCCATGTATATCGGGATAAAAGCTCACTGAAATTAGACCCAAATTTCAGTTAATTTATGAACGTAACAAGCGATAACTTTTCCCGACTTCTGTGTTACAACTCGCTTCAATTCAAAAACTAACATATGAATGTTAAAATATTGAAACAACTTAAAAAACAAACTCCTTACTGTATTAAGCACTCCTTTTTACTCTAAAAGTGCGGGTTATAACAACTCAGATTCGTTAAGCTTCTAAACCTTCCAACCGTCGTGGTACTTGTTGTTCATGATCCTAAATATTTGTAACCTCCCAGGTAACTTGATTACTTAATTTATATACTTTCAAAGATTATATCATTTCCGATATTACATCAATAAACTTATTGCATACTTTTATGTACGAAAACATTGGGTGTAAAAAGTTAGGTTAAGGAAACGGTTTCATGAAAAAATTCCTTATCCTTCTAAAAATAGTCAAGAGCCCCTTCATGATCTGCTGCAGAAGGTGTTAGGTAGTTACAATCAAAAGAAGAAGAGCAAAGTTGGAAAGACTCCAGGAAAGGGCATGGGTGGTACTAAGAGAAAGATTTCCCCTACTATCTTCGAAACAACTCCTCCTACAAGAAGCAAAATTACAAGTAGCCAGAAGAAGCATAGTGAGGCTAATATAAATAAGGCTGCAAATGAGAGTGCCATGAAAACCACATTGAAATGAAAGAAAAAGGCTAGTGAGCCAAATGAAGTGGTCCAGATTGAGGAGAGAGACCTGGTTCTTGAAGATGAAGATGAGGATATGGAAGTACCACAACTAGTGCCAAAAAAGAAAGACTTCTCAGAAAATAGAGGGTGAGGTAAAGCGCTCAACTTATGTCTAAAAGAACTAGGTTTACCAAAAGGAGCAAGAAGACTCAAATAGTGGAAGAAAATAGTAAAGGATGTTGATATTAAGAGGCTGTTGAAAAGGCTTGTTGAAGCTGAAGTTGAGAGAGATTCTTTCAAATCTGAGCTGGAAAAATAGAAGGAAAATAGTGATGGCATTCTCCAAGATATGTTGAAACTGCTTCAAGCAAAAAACCAAGAACATGATCCTTCCCAATCTTAAACCCTTTCTAGCTCAATAGTAATCAGTCCTTTCTAAGACCCAAGTGGGGTTTTTTTTGATTTCTTTCATGGTTATTTGGTTTTTATTTCTTCTTATGCTTTGTGGTAGGACATTATCAATCAATGAAGCTCACTGTTTTGCAAAAAATTCTTAGATGTTTGATATTGATATTTCTTGATATCTTGCAATATTTGACTCCAACACCACAACCAACATGTAACTAACTGTTAACACAACTAATATGATTTTTAACATGCATTAGGAAGTAGATAAAATTCGAACCCTAAGCTTAATTTAGCTCACCATCATCATTGTTAATATCACAACACCATAGATGGGTTATTCTTCACCTTTGGCTAACTTTGATGTTGTGTTATGTTGTATTTTTTTGGAAATTATTTGGAGCCTTAGGGGAATGTTTTGGGAGTTTTGGTGAGTGTGATGATTGAAGGAGGTAGATAAATGATAAATCCTCATCCCAAAAGTGATATTAAAACAAGTGAAGGTCGGCCACTAACCAAGTGGGTACCATAGGAGCTTCCTGCGCAGTCTTGTGAGAATGCGAATATCTCTCTACTCCGATGGTGTATCGACGAATAATTTAATGCATTAGAAACGAGGCTTGTATATATTATATTTGATTGGTGTATCACCCCTTAACTCCATGTATATCGAGATGAAAGCTCACTGACATTAGACCCAAATTTCAGTTAATTTATGAATATAACTTGCGACAACTTTTCCCGACTTCTGTGTTACAACAAGGTTAAATTCAATACCTAATATATGAATGTTAAACAATTGAAACAGCTTAAAATAAAAACTCCTTATCATATTAAGCACTCCCTTTTTACCTCAAAAGTGCGGGTTATAACAACTTGGATTCGTTACTCTTCTAAACCTTCCAACTGTCGTGGTACTTGTTATTCATGATCTTAAATAATGGTAACCTCCCAGGTAACGTGATTTACTTACTTCATATACTTCTAAATATTATCTCATTTTCGATCTTACATTTTTTGACATATTACGTACTTTTACGTACAAAAACCTGGAGTGTATGATGTAAAGACCCGTAAAATTTCTTAACTAAATAAGATGCCCGGGTAGGTCCCCATGTTGTTATAACTGTAGAAATTCATAAAAACAGACTTCTTTGAAGTAAAAAGTACTCCGGGACTTAAAAGATAAAATTTTCCAGAATTGTGCGGATTTGCGGTCCACTATGCTATCGCAGATCAGGTATGCGGACCGCATAGTGGTCGCATACCTGGGCAACCTATTTTCTTTTTGGCTCAGCTGAAGGCCATTTGTGCGACAGGAATGTGGACTGCATATTAGCAATGCGATCGTATTCCTCACCGCATTCCCTACATCGGGGCTTCTAATTTCTAAATTTTATACCCGACCCCCAGTCTTATAAAACACCTACCCCTTTCATTTTAACGTCTATGTGACTAAAATAGAGAGAAGGGAGAGTGAGTTTAGTGAGAGAAAGCCATCTCCTCCACCAAATTGGTCCTCCACTTCTACTCAGGCCTGGAAATCTTCGAGTAGTCGTTGGCTTTTTCACCATAAGAGGTAAAATTCTCACCCCATTTTCCTTAAATCCTCGTATTCTAGTTAAAATGGAACACACCTAGGTGGTTCTTGAAGATGACAGTTAAGACCTTGCATGCACGTGATTAACTTACCATAATCTAGTAAGGGAAGTAAGTTAGAGAAATTCCCACTAGAAAAAAGGTTTAGTTAATCTAAGGGATCACATAATTTTTGATAAAATGCCCAAATGAGTTCATGATTTCTAAATTCTAAGTCTAATCATGTCATCTTGAAAATTAGATTGAAGGCGTTAGCAGGTCCAGTGGTTTGAGAATAGATTTTAAAGGGAGATTCCGACTCAAGGTATGTATGGCTAACTTTAATCTTTGTAGAGTCTCCCTGTTAGGGTCCGATCATTCGGTATGAATTCCTGGCTTGATTGTGTTTGAATCGATTGTCCTATTGTGATGAGATAACGAATCATGTTCTTTTAATGCCTTAGTTGATTTTTATGTCACCATGCTACTTGAGATTGTGAAATGTGATTCTTTGTGCTTACCATGTCATGTGCAAGACTCGTTATATTCTTGAACTTATCGATATGAAAGAAAGTGATACTAAATGAATGAAAATGGTAATAAACTCAATTGTTGAATGTATCCAAGTGTTAAGGGTTGTGTAGTAAATAATGGGAAAGAAAAGTGAATTGATTTGACTGATCTAAATAGTTATGGCGTACCATACATGACTCACTGCTTGGTAGAGATTATTGTGCCTTTGATTTCACATGGTTGTCCGGTTGTTATGAATTTATACTCTTGATGATAGAAATCCTTGTGATTGAATTGTTGATTGTTGTTTCTATTTAAATGATGTTCGGTGGGATCGAGTTGTGCGCCGCAACAGAAGAAATAAGGGTGGAATGTGATCGTAAGGTGGGATCGAGTTGCACTCCGCAACAGTAGACCAACTGGAATATGAAACTGTGAAAACCTCATTTGTGATTCTATGTATCTCTGTGCAATAATTGTTTGGTTTCTTTGACTGCCCCCTATCTGTGCACTGTTTTGATTTTACTTAGAGTAAAGTTTGTCCATACATACTAGTACCATTCCATGGTACTAACGTCCCTTTTTCCGGGGACGCTACATCTTTCATATGGATGTAGGTGGTTCTATAGCAGGTAGCTCAGTCCGCCGATAGTGGTGCCTTCCTCTCATCTCCTCAGCAGTTCTGGTGAGCCCCACTCGCTTTCAGGGCTGTGTGTAGTCTATGCTATCTTCTTTTGTATATTTTGTTCCTTTAAGGTATAGCCGGGGCCTTGTTGCCGGCAAATCCATATACCCTTCTTCGTATCTTTAGAGGCTCCGCAGACACTGTGTGTGTTGTATATATATTTTTGGGTAGTAGTTGGAATTATTCGATATCGTGGTCCCGTGAGGGAAATGTTGTGTTTAGTTTGTATAAATTTTGAATTATCAAATGATTGAAGCTTTAAAAGGGGAAAATGGAAATTATGTTATAAATTCATTCCTTGATTCCATTTGCTATGCCATTTATAAATTTGTATATTGTGCACACGGGGTAACGCATTGGGTAGGAAAGGCAATCCAGGTCCGCTTGACCGGAATCATCCGGTTAGGCGCCGGTCTCGTCCCTCGGTTTTGGGGCGTGACATAAGAGGTTAGGTTGAGGAAACGATTTCATGAACAAGATCATTCTCCTTCTAAAAATAGACAAGGGCCCCTTCATGATCTACTGCAGAAGGTGTTAGGTAGTTACAATCAAAGGATAAAGATCAAAGTTGGAACGACTCCAGTAAAGTGCATAGGTGGCACTAAGTGATATACTGCTAGTTCTATCCTTGAAATAACTCCTCCAAAGTGAAGAAGAATTAAAAGAAGCCAGAAGAAGTAGGGTGAGGCCAATATAAATAAGGCCTTAGCTAAGAGTGCCAAGAAATCCCCTTTGAAAGGAAATAAAAAGAGTGGTAAGCTAAATGGAGTTGTCCAGTTTGACTAGATGTACGTGGTTCCTGAAGATGAAGATGAGGATGTTCAAGTACCCACAACTTGGGCCAAAAAAATAAAGACTTATCAAGCAACAAAGGCTGGGGTGGAGGCTCAACTTTGTCTAAAAGAATTATGTGTGCCAAAAGGAGCACGAAAGCTCAAATGGTGGAAGAAAATAGTAATGGATGTTGTTATTAAGAGGCTGCAAGAAAGGCTTGCTGAAGTCGAACTTGAGAGAGATTCTTTCAACTCTGAGCTGGCAAAAGAGAAAGAGTAGAATGATGGCATTCTCCAAGATATGATGAAACTGCTTCTGGCCGGAAACCAAGAACACGGTCCTTCCCAATCTTAAACCCTTTCTTGCCCAGTAATAACAAGTCCTTCTTATGACCCAAGTGGGATTTTTTCTAGTTTTTGTTCGTAGTTCTTTGCTTTTTATTTCTTCTTATGCTTTGTGGTAGGATATTATCAATAAATGAAATTCCTCATTTTGCTCAAATTTTTTGATATTGATATTCTTAATTTGCTAACATGCTTAGATTAAAGAAAGAGATATTTTAATTTGTGATTGCATTTGATGTAGCCTCGTGACCATGAGCAATATTTGCCAAAATCTGATAACTTAACTTAATTATGCAACTTTTCGGTGATGCCAAAAGAGGGAAGATAAGGTGTGCTTTTTCTTTGAATGGTGATTTTTATAACCTAATGAACCTGGTCCTTGATGATTTGTGATTTTAAATGGAATGCGTTCTGATATTGTGTTTGTGTTGAGGTGAGTTGAAATAGGTTTTGTGCTTTTGAAAAGCATAGAGTTTGTCATAATAAAAAAAGGGGAAATGGTTGACCTATGCAATATAGGTTTTGATGATTTTATAGAGGAACACATGTATGAATGAGGTCCATGGGTACTATACACAGGCTGCAGTCTAAAACAAGCAAAAGGCATGCGGGTGCAAGGGATAAGTTTAAGCAGTTATTTCTGATAATCCCTAAACGAAAAGATAGCATTTTCGATAAGGAGAACGACTCTTTACCTGAAGAAAACTCAATCCAAGATAAGGAACTATTTAGAGGTTGAAGTTAACTAGAACTCTTCTACTAAAGAAGAGTAACTAATCGGACTTCTAGCTAGTCTTTATTTACTAACTCTATAAATATCATTGTTGTTCTAGTTTATAGGTGACACACACAAAATGAAGTAAAAGCAATAATTGAGAGCAAACTAGCAAGGTATTTTGTGAAAAATTCCTGTGAGATTCAAGAGTGTGACCTGAAGCTACACGAACCAGATTGAAGAACTAGTTCCATAAAGAGTTTTATGTATCTGTCTTTATTTATAATTCAAAGTGTATTAGGCATTTTGTGTTGTACCTTTTAGATTTAATTAGAAGCAATTGTACTAGGTACTTGACATGTCATATTTAAGTTAGAGTTAACTTGAATTAGTCGCAACAGTCAGCGGTGTGTTGCTACAAGGGTTAGATAAAATATAAAATATCAAGGTCAAAGGAGATCTCTTCAGTGAAGGTGCTTTGGATAGGACAACCAAGCAAGAAAGCTACTTGGGAGACCGAGTCTGATACTATAACGACCAGGCCAGTCATTTGTTGCATTGGAGCCCCATTCCCCTATTTGATTCTTCCTGTAGTTTCTTTTGATGTTTTGTGACCTTCGAGGATGGTTATTTTGGGTTTGGGAAGGCTTGAGAGTGAATTGAAACATATGGTTTCATTTTTGGAAGCTTAAGTTGTAAGAGTTGGCCAAGGTTAGATTTTCGAGCATACAACTTCATTTGTCACTATTTTGAGTTATGGAGCTTGGGGAATGGCGATTTTGGAAGAGACTTTCACAACTAGTTTGAGGGGAAATTATTTCAACTTGATTTATATTATATATTTTGACTCCGTTGGATTTGTACATGTTAATCACAAAATCTTGAAGAGAAATTTGGTGTTTATGTCTCCAATTTTAGGGAGTATATTTTGGTGATTTGAGGGTCGGGTTGGAATCAATTTTGAAATCCAATGACATATTTAGACTCGCGGGGTTATGGGTATGGGGCTTCTACCCCGAGATTACGATTTTGACCATGTGGGCTCTGATTGACTTTTGTTGACTTTTCGGGATTTGATTAAAGATTGAAGTTTTATTGTTGGAATTGATTCCTATAGCTTTTTTGTTGATGTTATTGAGTTATATTTGTCTCATTTTGAGTCGTTTGGAGTAAGATTTAAGAGGAAAAGTTATTTTAGAAGGTTGAAGGGAGGTAAGGATCTTGTCTATCCTTGTAGAAGGAATTATCTCCATAGGTGATTCATTTGCTATTTGTTACATGATTTAGTTACCATGTACATGTGACGTGATGAGAGTATACGGGTAGCTAGGTCATGACTTTATCCGAAAAGAGATAGCTTATGATATGCCTTATTTTGACTTTATGAATTGTGTATTCATGTTTCTTTGATTCTATGACTATATAATGAATTCTAATCATGATTAGTGGTCATGCTAGAGTTATAATTTGTTGATTTGAAGATGAGAGACTTTTTTATCTTCCTGATATTCCTAATTTAGCCGTAGTCATATAATTGCTTTATTTAACTTATGATGTATTATCTATTGGCTTACTTTGCTCTTATTGTTGTCATGATCAAACTTAAGAGTGTTAAATGATAAAATTAAATTGTTATGAACGTTGAAATACGTGATTAACCGTAGTCATTTGTTAAACATGTAAATATTCATCAACCTTTATTGTTATGTCCTGGCGCATCTTTATTATATTATTGCATATGCATATTCCTGAGTTTGAGGTTGAATATTGTAAAAAGTTGAGAATCTTCGCACCAAGGATCTTTTGAACGAATATTGAGTATTGATGATATTGTGATTGGATCTGGTTGCACGGTGCAACAGTAATATAAATGGATCAGGTTGCACGCCACAATAATAACGCTTGGATATGGATTTGTTCCTCCAAATCAGGTGATGAACCGTGTTACTTTGGCCCTGTGAGTATAGGCACCCAAATTGGTGCAAGTTTTTACCCTTGGACGGTGTCAGATATATAGATTTTGTGAAGCGAGGTATTTGTATTTGCTCATGAGTACGTATTGGTAGCCTATGTGAGATAAAGTTTTAATGCTGAAAAATAACACCACTCTTATTTGCAGGTGCAGTCCAAAAGCAAAGTAAGACGTTAAACCATGATGCTTCAGAGATAGAAGAATCAAGTCAATCAAAGATCTTGTCTGATAAGAGATCATCTAAGAACACAATTCATGCACGCCAAGGAAGGAAAGTCAAAAATATAGGAAGATCACTGTTCCCGAGAATCCACTTAGATTGTCAATCAAGTTGTTGAAGGAAAGATTATCTGCCTGAAGATCCGCTCATCTAACTGAATCGCGTCACTAAAGGAAAGTTGTCACTCTCCATGATTAAATTATTAATTGGTTGATGCTCCACACATATTCTTGGAACGAAACATCAATCAACATTCATTTCAAGGATTAATTCCCTTTGGGCTGCCAATCTATCCAGATCCGCTTCAATCAAGAATCAAAGTAGATCCCTCTAGTTGTATTTGTAGTGGAATATAAAGGAGAAGATATGTACTTTGATCGAACCAAACTCAAGTTCTTTGTTCTATCCTAAACAAGTAACATAGTTTGTAATAGATTTACTGTGTAATTAGTGGATATAAGAAAGAGAGAAAATATTGGCGAGGCATTATATCAAAATATTGAGAGTTTAGTTAAGTTATGAGAGCAGTTGGTGTTGCTCAAATCATCAACTCACTTACAAGGAAATTTCAAGGAGCTTTGAAGAGAGAACCCTCTTGCAACCCAAGGTGACTAGACTAGGATTCACGTTGATTCCGAACCAGTATAAAAATATTTAGTGTCACTTACTTTTTGCACCTTGTATTTATTATGACAATAATTTCTAGTTGACTAATTAGTATATTAGTTGACTAATTAGATATAAACAAAAAAAGGACAAAAATTCACCCCCCCCTCTTCTTGTACTTTAAATCGGTATCAGAGCAGGTCTCACACTTCCATTTTGCTTAACTGCTCGTGAGAAAATATCTTGTCAAATGAAGTAACTGTCAGAGCATTATTGCAAAAAGGGACATCAAAGTCAAGGCATCCATATTTCAATGTACAACACTTCTCACATTAGAAGGTTCACATGGAAATCTATGTGAAATCCTATGATGTCAAAGTATAGCGTGTGATAAAAAAGGGAGATTGTCAGGCTCCAAACCTGAATAGGCGTGGCTGGCACTCGGTGCCATACTCGGCCCGAGCGTACCACTCTGTAATAGTGAACTCTAGATGGGTAACTCTCATGTTACGCCGATGAGGCCATATTTTACATAATCTGAAAATAACGTCTATCTCATATGAGGGGTAAACATACTCAAAGTTTATATATACAATTGTGCAGGCTGATGAAGCCACCATGAAGATCTACTGATGTACAATATATAGGACTGGTCTATATGCCTCTAGAGATGACTGTATCATGGTCGAGACAAGGCCCCGACCTACCTATCAAACCTGTATAAATGATGGACTCTAAGGTCTAGACCTGGTAACTCTGAGAAAGTGGAGCTTACCAACCAAGCTGATGTTTGGCTCTATCTTCTGGGAAGATCTATCCAGCTGTCTATCAGGACATGCAGGTATGAAATACAGCGTCCCCGACAAAAGGGATGTCAATACGAAATAATGTATCGAGTATGCAAGGAAACAAAATAACTCAAATATGAAACTGAACTAATACTATAACAAACCAAAGTAATAGGGAGTCAAAGATAATATGAAGATACGCTTACCTGGTGATACCGACTCAACTCTCTCTATATAGTAAGTAAAATAGTTGTCCGGCCTTAAGGCTTGGTATGTATCACTGATCTACCATAGTAGGCTTTCTTTTAGGCGCTTGGCCATACTAGGCTTTGTATCTCGGCCATTCTGGGCTCTCTCTTAGGCGCTCGACAACAGTAGGCTTGGTATATAACTTACCATCTGATCAGAGGTTCCCAATAGGGGCCTGCCCATCGATTAAAGCTCGATGGTGGTGAATATCACAATGCTGTATATATAGACCCTCTGCTCTCTTGGATGAAGAAGACAAAATTAAACTAAATATGAAGTCCCGATAAGGGAGAATGCTGTAACTTTTGAGACTAGGATAAAGTACATAAATTCAGGATTATGAACTTCTCTTTATGTCTCGATAACAAACACATGTAGTTATTGGATCATGCTAAAATGAAGGAAAGGTTTAGCCTTAAGATACCTTAACCTCTTTGAGTCCTTAATAGCTTCCAAGACACTCTTCAAAAATTCAACTCACTCTATCATAGCATAAGGAGATTCAAAATCGGTGATGAGTAAAGGCTAAGTCCGTTACTTACGCTAGTAGCTTGTTTATGTAATTTTGGGCAGAATCTCCCTCGCAAAAAAAGACTTCTCCAATACCATATACCAACAGCCCAACAACACCAACAAATCTACACCACAACAAGTGCACAAACATCACACACAAAATTGCTATTTAACACGACGAGCGGCAAGCTTGGTTTGGAACTGAACCCCAACTCTTTTTCCCATCTCCCTTGTACTTACAACACCATCAATAGGTCCAGAAAATAAACATATATATTTACATGAAATTCCAACCTTATATCCACCATAAAAGAAACATCAAATAGCCCTAAAAGATAAAACATCGACATGAACAAATTCTAGGTATTGTGTGGTTGCTTCTTCTCCTATTTAAAACATCATCAACATACTCAAAATATTGACAAGAATATCAACAAAAGGAACATTATAATCAAGCTATTCCCTATTTTTTTCATCCATATGAAGTCATAGACACAACTCCAAAATAATCAAATAAGAGACAACAATTTCTTATACAACTTCAAGCTCTATCTTGTAATTCTTCATCCAAGTAACATAAACAACACATAGATAATATTAATACCAAGGAATAGGGTGTTTTGAATACCTTTAATTATCTGAAAAAACTTTCAGCAAAGCTTCCCTTAGCTTACAAGAACCTTTAATCACATCACAACACCATAAAGACTCTCTTCTTCTCTTAGGCTAACTTTTGAGGTTAGACTTAGGTATAACACCTTTGGATACGACTTGGAACCCTTGATAACTGTTAGAGAGGTGTTGAGAGTATTTGGGAACTGTCCTTGGTCGAAAATGACAAAAAATAAGCCGTCCAAGCCCTTTAAAATGTTCAAGGGTCATCAATGGGTCCCATTGGGTGCTGCTTGCGTGGTCTCGCAAAAAATGCAAATATATCTCTACTCCAATTTAGTATTAACAAACGGTTTAATGCATTTGAAAATAGACTTGTAGATCTACAAATTTCATAGGTATATCATCCCATAGTTCCAAGTATATTGGGAGAAAATATCATCTACATTTGACCTAATTTTCAGCACATTTATGAATGTAACTTGTGATGACCTTTTCCAACTTTTGTTCCTCAACTCTCTTGACATCAAAACATAACACACGACTATAATACGACTAAAATAACTCATAACATAATACCCTTATAATTTTAAGCACAATAGTCTCACCACAAACTGTCACGACCCCAAATATAGGCCAGTCGCGATGGCACCTATCGTGGAACTAGGCCAACCAAAAGTACACTCAAATCATAATAAGATTCCATTTACATCTTTACTATACTGATAACCCATAAAGGTTTCCTTTAAATATTTATCAAATAATTAAAGCTATAATGAGCATTAAATACAACCCCTGAGAACCCGGAGTTACTGGTCATGAGCATCTACATAAAATATACAACTCAACGAAGACTAAATTCTATGATAGTAAGTAGGAGAGGGAGCAGGACTGCGCACGCATGCAGCTACCTCGCAAACCTCCGAGAATCTCTGGAACAGATAGACAACTTACCCTGCCCTAACACCTGAATCTGCACACAAGGTGCAGGGAGTATGTGAGTACACCAACTCAGTAGTAATGAAAATAAATCAGGTCTGAGCAGCAAGAAACATGTAAAATCAATGTCATCAAATCACAAGATGCACATCCTTTCTTTCCAACAGTATAACATAGATATATGGAATCATCATGCCTTAAAATCAACTTCAGAAAAAGTCCTTTGAAGAATGCATATTTTTAACAACTTCAAACCGAAAGATTTAGTATGAAAATGAAATGAATCATATAGAGGCACCTCGGGCAAAACATATTTCATAAGTTCAAAATGAAAGTAGTAAAATCATAAGTACCCCCTCGGGCATGCCTCACAGTCACTCAGCACCTCATAATCACTAAGCACCTCACAGTCACTCATGTCTCCCAATCGCTCGCCACTCGTCACTCGGCACCCGGCACCCGGCACACGGCACTCGACCCTCGACCCTCGGTGCGCTCATTGGGGGTGTGTACAGACTCGGGAGGGGCTCCTTCAGCCCAAGTGCTAATATCACTCAGCACCTCACAATCAGGCCCTCGACCTCACTCAGTAGAACCACTCAAAAAGACCCTTAGGCGAATCAGTAAAACAGGGTTCTCGACCCAAAATATCATTTTTAAATCTCAAAGTAGTGTAAATCAAGCTGAGTTTCGAAAATAGAAAGCACAATGTGGCTGAGTGAAATCGTCAATACATAGTGAGGAAAACAACAGTAAAAATCCCCCAAGGGGTCTCAACAGATCGGCACAAGGCCCCAAACACGGCTTATAGCCCAAATATTTCAACAAATCTTTAGAATATAATTTAACATAAGGTTTTGAGTACAATATGCAACTCATTAATTGCCGCGGAGAGGACCTAGTCCAATCCAAAAATCAGTACGCCCTACATACTCGTCATCTGACATGTGCACCATTCTAAAATCAGTGAGAAATATGTAGTCCGGGGTTCCATACCCTCAGGACAAGATTTATAACCATTACTTACCTTCACCGGGCCACAACACTAGTCCGCTATGCTCTTGCCCCTCAAATTGGCTCCTGATTGCTCCGAATCTAGGCCAAACCAGTTTAACATCATCAATATATATCAAAGGATCACAACCCAATCAAAAACTATCAAATTATACAAGAATCTCAAAATTCGGCCAAACCTGAGCCCCGGCCCCACGTCTCAGAATCCGATAATTTTTACATCACTAGAAACCTCGTCCTCCCACGATTCTACTCATACCAAAATCATCACGATCGGATCACAATTGCCTACCCAAAACCTCAAAAGAAAATTCCAATTCTCCACCACTTCTTCCCAACCTTTTCCTACTTAAATCCTCAAATTCAAAAGCCTAATCCGAACAAAATAGCATAGAAACGATGTTAATAACCCGGGAACTTACCTTCACTGAAGAACCACGAATTCCCTTCTTCAAATTACCTTCAAAGAGCTCCTCCCGCGTGGAAAAATGGTGAAATGAGAAAATTTTCACGGAGGCCCTTTTTATACTGTTTCTGCCAGAATTTTCGCACATGTGGACACTTAGTCGCACTTGCAGACCCGCACTTGCGGTCCCAGGTGCGCACCTGCGGAAGTCCCACTAACGGACCTATTTCTCACCTGCGGCCAATCCTCCGCACCTGCGGCTTCGCAGGTGCAGCCGTAACTTCGCACCTGCGGAAATTTCCCTGCCTAGCCTCTTTCGCACCTGCACATGGACCATCGCACTTGCGGCTACCAATCCGTAGGTGCGGCCAACACCAGAAACTCACACCAGCAGCTATTTTCTGTAAATTTTCCAAGTTCAAAACCCTGCCAACTATCCGAAATCAATTCCAAGCCCCTCGGGGCCCCAACCAAACATACCAACACACCCGATATCATTATTCCAACTTATTCGAGCCTTCAAAACACCAAAAAAAAACACAAAAACACCAAAATTACATCAAATTCAAGCCTATGAACTTTAAACTTCCAAATTTCGCCAACTCCGCCAAAACCAACAAAAACACCTCCGATCAACCTGAAATTTTGCAGACATATCCAAAATGACATTACGAACCTGCTCGAACTTCTGAAATTTCATTCCGACCCCGATAGCCTATTTTCCACTGCCGACCGGAGATCACCAAAAACTAACTTTCACCAATTCAGGACTAATTCTACACCGGACATCAAAACTTCATTCCGAACACACTCCTAAGTCCCAAATCATCTAATGAAACCATCCGAGCCATAAAATCCGCATTCCGAGGTCGTTCACCAATAATTCATCTCTCACTTGACTTTCTCAACTATTAGGCTACCTTGAGAGACTAAATGCCTCAATTCTCACCATGACCACTCTGAACCCGAACCAACCAACCCAGCACGCATAAATGAAGCTGAACCACATAAAATGAAGCAAAAATGGGGGAAACTAAGTTAAACTCTCGGAACGACCGGCCGGGTCGTTACATCCTCCCCTACTTAAACATACGTTCGTCCTCGAACGTGCCAACAGTTGTTCTCCAACACTATCAAACTGTTATGTAGCTTACCATGCACATAAACGGGGGTGATCCCACGTCACCCTATCCCATATAGGTCCAACAGCATAATACCGTTGAAATTTCAAAATAGAAAATCCTGGCCCATAAACCATAGAACCAAATTCCCACTTCTGAAATAATATACAAGATCAAAATTTCCATAACTATAGACTGAACAAGTCTGAACATGTTGAATCAAGCCATATACGCACCCAAGATGAAATGACATAATACACCGCGTGACTCAAACACTCATAGTAATAACTCTTAACCACAATAACTGCTCGAACAACCCCATACCGGTACATAACCCCTTATCAAGAAATGCCTCGTTCTAACACTTCCATATACTGCCGATGATGAAAGAAGCACGTAGAACTAACAACCATTCGTCCGATCAGTCAGACATGAAACTCCCCCTTCCCAAACAGGAATTATAGCAATTTCTAAGCCGACTCCCAATATTTGTCATTCCAACTATGCTGTAGAAAATTCTGAAAACGTTCATTCTAGGATCAATGACCTCTTCTTATCCATCACAACCACCCTGAAGACATGACACATCGATACAATTCGAAGCCAAAACATGTGCAACTCGTGCACTTAACAACTACATCCTAATGCAATCAAATTATATAAAAGATCCATACGAGAGGACCATCCTGCCATTAACAATTACCGTTATCATGTCATACTAACAGCCTGACACACACTATAAAAATAAAAAACACATGAATCCGATACCAAAGGTCATACCCCTACATAATTCCGCTACACTGCACGATCTCATCCCACACCGGACCATTCGAAATACTTCAAGACACCTTGCCCAAAATCAATAACCATTCGAAATTCGACATTAAGTACTCAAAGTGCATTTCCATAACCACGGGGAAACCGAACGATACCATGCCACCCGAAATAGAAGATATATAATCAACACGTCTCAATCCCGCAACACCCAATTACATACCTTACTCAAATCTAGCTATAACACCCAATTAGAACCGCACGATATGTGCATATAACCAATAATCACCACTCCTCGCAACACCGAACGGTAACTCATAGATCACTCCAGAACATAAACAAATAAATCACAATCGAATGGTACATTTCTAAATAATAGAAATTCAGAGCCAATAATTCCGACCCGGTGTAGAACACGCACCCATATTAGCCTGCCAGTGACCCTAAATTAACTCTGATCACCCATAACAGATAGACAACTTACCTAAAAGTTCATAATGACAAAATCATGGTACATACTAGCATCCGACTAGCTCAGCTCGCATCATCTCAGTTCACTTCCACAAATATCCCGTTTATGAGAACTGTTAGTCTCGAAGTCCATGAAACGTACAGATTACAATATCTGATCACAACTCCACCGCTCGAATACATAACACATCCCAAGTACTAACTCATTCCACGAGGAATACCCTTATAATTCTTCTATTTACCAAGCAACCTTGAATATCAACAGTCTGTCCAACAATAGGGCACCGCGATACCAATGGAGTACACTTAACTCAAACACATTGCTCTTTCTGAAATATATACCTTCATAAGAATTTATGACCTTCCTTCCAGAACCGAATCGTGACCTCACATATGCAAATCTCGACTCTACCCATCATACCGCACACGCTATGCCAACTTAGGAAAAATACGGGAAATCCATGGTCCCTTCTGAGCCACAAGCAACTGTGTACCCAACTAGCCAAGAACTCCCATTGGATCCCATTTAGAAACAAATTCACTACACGTCAGAAGAAAATATGCACCCTTAACCGCGGTAGAAACCATCCGAAACTATCTGAAATCCTATTTGCGCAACACCAAACCATCACGACTGAATTCTTCTAACTCAACCAAACTATGCAGGCCATCAAAAATCAAAGAGAATTGCTAAGAAACACCCGAAAAACTCGTCACCACATGAACACCCAAGAACTAATCGTATCCCTTACCATGCCGATCCGACCTACTACCAAGTTGCCATATTTACCCAACATTCTTCTGACTTACCTTCAAATCAATACTTCTTTCTACCGTAATACCACAAATTTGCAACCCAGACTCACCACACGCGACCCAAGCACAAAACCATACCGTTTAAGGCTCATAAGCGACTGAATACTCCCTCAGTTATCCCCAAATGCACCACATTAGAAAAACATACCCTAACGAGACTTCCTGCGAATCTAAAGCCATTAGCTTCACCTTCCTGATATCGATATGTAGAATCCGTGATGATGTAGAATACCACAAGTCTTGACATCCTACGTAAATCTCAATCACACTGACCAATTAGACAGAATCGACCTGAACCATTTGCACACTAACATACTAGGAAAGTAATTCACTCACTTGAAGCCACAAGCAAATTCATACACTGCACACACTACACCTTTTACAACTTCGACTAACTCAATGAATAGAACCCACGCCTGCAGGTCACAGCTGATTTACCAATATACCTCGAACTGAAACCAATACCACACATATTCGCGCAATCAACTTATCATGAACAGACTCCCCCACTTGGCTCGAAGCCAACGATCGAGACAAACAATAATTCACAATGCCCACACATTACCACTGCCACCATGTTGTGGTGGGATTCAACTAAATCCTCCATAAGCTTATATGACCCAAACCATCTAACACTCAAATCAATTTCCAATCTCGCATCCATCATTGTGATGGTCATGCCAACTCCCACAAGCGATCTAAACTCAAATTACAACATATATCGTCTTACTGGTAGAAAAGGACTTATTACTACATAGGTACCATGCTCCCTGGGACAATCCCACAGGAGATACCCCTGCCCGCTTAGCCTCAACGGCTATCTATCCATACACTTCTGAAGACCAGAACTATCACGCAATCACTACACCTTCCTGCATGTGAACACAACCAACGCCTACCCTCGAGGCACCACAATACACGGTAAAAATCCTGAAGCTGATGGTAGAAATAACACTGGAGCGCTGGTCAAAGAAATCTCGAGCTTCTGGAAGCTCTACCCACACATGTCTGACCACATGGATACACTCACTAGACAACACGTGTCCCAAGAATACTACTGAACCGAGCCAAAATTCACATTCGGAGAATTGGCATAGAGTCTTTCCTCCCTGAGTCCTTATAATGTCATCCTCAGATACTGAGTATGATACTCTTGGCTACGCGAATATGCCAGGACGCCATCAATGAATACAATAACAAGGAGTGCTAATACGGCTGAAATACACCGTCAATCAAATACATGAACGTTACTGGGGAAAATGATCAGCTCAAAAGACATCACCAGGAACTCATAACCCAACAAAGAAATCCGCTTCACTCCACAACTACACAACATGAGAGGTATTCCAACATACTCACAACTCAAGTCCATATACCAAATCGAGACAGAAATCAAACACTCAATAAACCTTGCCATATTTCCAGCCAACCCTTTTGTCACAAATCACAGTCTAAACACATCTAACCATCAAATCACGCCCACCACATAGGCATCTAGTCACCAATTCTCAACAATAAGAACACAAACAGACATACAAGTCCCCAATTACATGTGCCCATACAACGAAAATCTCAGCAATCATGCCACAGAATGAACCCGGCCTCAAGTCCTCCAGACTGGCCCATTACCAATATTCCACAATCACATCTCATCCATGGAAACCACAAGCCGTCGATGCATAGCTGATACCACGCGCTCTCGTGCGCGCTCGAATACATGGAAGGAATTCAAGAGTTACTCTCTTGGATGAATACAATGGATTCGCACGACAAGAATGGTTTTTTAAAAAGTGAGATTTTCCTAAGAGTTCTGCAGCCTCTCGAAGATAATTATAGATGTCTCTGTACCAATCCGCAAGACTCTACTAAACCTGCTCATGACCGGTGATTCCTATGTAACCTAGTGTTGTGATACCAAACTGTCACGACCCAAAATCTAGGCTAGTCGTAATGGCGCCTATCGTGGAACTAGGCCAGCCAAAACTACACTCAAATCATAATAAGCTTCCATTTACATATTTACTATACTGATAACCCATAAAGGTTTCCTTTAAACATTTATAAAACAATTAAAGCTATATTGAGTATTAAATACAACCCCCGAGAACCCGGAGTCACTGGTCATGAGCATCTACATAAAATATACAACTCAACAAAGAATAAATTCTATGATAGTAAGCAGGAGAGAGAGCAGGATTGCGGACGCATGCAGCTACCTCGCAAACCTCCGAGAATCTCTGGAAAAGATAGACAGCTCACCCTGCCCTAACACCTGAATCTGCACACAAGGTGCAGGGAGTAATGTGAGTACACCAATTCAGTAGTAATGAAAATAAATCAGGCCTGAGCAGCGAGAAACACATAAAATCAATGTCATCAAATCACAAGATGCACAACATTTCTTTCCAACAGTATAACATAGGTATATGGAATCATCATGCCTTAAAAACCAACTTCAGAAAAAGTCCTTTGAAGAATCCATATTTTTAACAACTTCAAACCGAAAGATTTAGTATGAAAATGAAATGAATCATATAGAGTCCCCTCGGGCAAAACATGTATCATAATCAGCCCCTCAGGCATGCCTCACAGTCACTCAGCACCTCACAATCACTCAGCACATCACAGTCACTCATGCCTCCCAATCGCTCGTCACTTGGCACTCGGCACTCGGTGCGCTCACTGGGGGTGTGTACAGACTCCGAAGGGGCTCCTTCAGCCCAAGAGCTAATATCACTCAGCACCTCACAATCAGGCCCTCGACCTCACTCAGCAGAACCACTCAAAAAGCCCCTCGGGCGAATCAGTAAAACAGGGTTCTCGACCCAAAACATCATTTTTAAATCTCAAAGTAGTGTAAATCAAGCTAAGTTTCGAAATCAGTAAGAACAATGTGGCTGAGTGAAATCATCAATATATAGTGAGGAAAACAACAGTAAAAAGCCCCCAAGGGGTCTAAACAGATCGACACAAGGCCCCAAACACGACATATAGCCCAAATATTTCAACAAATCTTTAGAACATAAGTTAACATAAGGTTTTGAGTAAAATATGCAGCTCATTAGCTGTCGCGGAGAGGACCTAGTCCAATCCAAAAATCAGTACGCGCCACATACTCATCATCCGACATGTGCGCCATTCTAAAATCAGTGAGAAATATGTAGTTCGGTGTTCCATACCCTCAGGACAAGATTTATAATCATTACTTACCTCCACCGAGCCACAACACTAGTCTGCTATGCTCTTGCTCCTCAAATTGGCTCTCGATTGCTCCGAATCTAGCCAAAACCAGTTTAACATCATCAATATATATCAAAGGATCACAACACAATCGAAAACTATCAAATTATGCAATGAATCTCGAAATTCAGCCAAACCCGAGCCCCGGCCCACGTCTCGAAATTTGATAATTTTAGCATCAAATAGAAACCTCGTCCTCCCACGATTCTACTCATGCCAAAATCATCACAATTGCCTACCCAAAACCTCAAAAGAAATTCCAATTCTCCACCCCTTCTTCCCAACCTTTTCCTACTTAAATCCTCAAATTCACAAGCCTAATCCGAACAAAATAGCATATAAATGATATTAATAACCAGAGAACTTACCTTCACTGAAGAACCACGAATTCCCTTATTCAAATTTCCTTCAAAGAGCTACTCCTGCATGCAAAAATGGTGAAATGAGAATATTTTCACGGAGGCCCTTTTTATACTGTTTCTGCCAGCATTTTTGCACCTGCGGACCCGCACTTGCGGTCCTAGGTGCGCAACTGCGAAAGTCCCACTAACAGACCAATTTCGCACATGCGGCTTTGCAGTTGCGACCATAACTTCGCACCTACGGAAATTTCCCTACCTAGCCTCTTTCGCACTTGTACATGGACGATCGCACCTGGGACGTCGCACCTGCGGCTACCCATCCGCAGGTGCGGCCAACACCAAAAACTCACACCATAAGCTATTTTCTGCAAATTTTCCAAGTTCAAAACCCTCGCCAACAAGCCGAAATCAATCCCGAGCCCCTCAGGGCCACAACTAAACATACCAACACACCCCATAGCATTATTCCAACTTAGTCGAGCCTTCGAAGCACCAAAAACAACACGAAAACACCAAAATTACATCAAATTCAAGCCTATGAACTTTGAAACTTCTAAATTTCGCTAACTACGCCGAAACTAACCAAAACACCTCCGATTGACCTAAAATTTTGCAGACATATCCAAAATTACATTACGAACCTGCTCCAACTTCCGAAATTTCATTCCGACACCGATATCTTATTTTCCACTGCCAATCAGAAATCACCAAAAACTAACTTTCGCCAATTCATGCTTAATTCTACACCGGACATCAAAACGTCATTCCGAACATACTCCTAAGTCCCAAATAACCTAATGAAACCATTCAATCCATAAAATCCATATTCCAAGGTCGTTCACCAATAAGTCAACTCTTAGTTTACTTTCTCAACTATTAGGCTACCTTGAGAGACTAAATGCCTCAATTCTCACCATGACCATTCTGAACCCGAAAGAACCAAACCAACACACATAGATGAAGCTAAACCACATAAAATGAAGCAGAAACAGGGGAAACAAAGCTAAACTCTCGGAACGACCGATCGGGTCGTTATACAAAGATACATATTATAACATTCCCAATTTGTTGATTTTCGGCAAAACTTATTTCCTTCAATTCATTAAGCTTGTAAGACTTCAAACCCTCTTTGTAATTGGTATTCATTATATTAAATAACTGTAACCTCCGTGTTAAGATGATTAACTAAATTTGTAAACTTTTCAAAGATGATTTCATTTCTGAGCTTACATCAATTGACTTACGACGTACTCTTACGTACGAAAACATAGGGTGTAACATAATCCCCCCCCCCCCATTTGGAAAATTTGTCCTCAAATGTTAGATGATGCGCTGATCAGTCTCATAACCCATAGCTGTTATGAATATTTTATATTTTCCTTACCATCTTGGCAACTATTGTGTGAATAAATCTGAAGGCCATGTCATTCCCCTCTTTAGGCCTCTTTCTCACACCACAACTTGTTGTTGAAATTCTTCTAATATCTTAACTTTTGCGACCATCTGTCATGCAGTCTCTACGACTTTGTCCTTGTATGTGCGCCTATGCAACTCTTTTGTCCTTTTTCCTTCATCTTTTAGCCAATCTCTAGGCCACACTTTTGGAACATATACAGAACTATGACAAGTTTTTCCTCCCAGTATATATAGGTTTACTGAATCCTTATGGCTTTACTACATCTAGGTATGTTATACTATACCATAACATTTACTTTGGTTTATTATTATCGAGGTTTGCTACCAAACTCTAGGTTAATCTCTCGCTGCTTATCCTATATGTATAAATCTAAATCATTTTGTTCTTCCTCATTACTGTTCGTCTTAAGAATGACAACCCAATCTCATCTCATACTTTGGAACTCTTATCTGCCTATTGTTGGTTCACCTTAGTGTTGATGTATTATCTACCACTGATAACTTGAAACCTCTTACGTAATACATTATCGTTAGGGCTTACATCTTATTGGGGAACATCTGAAGTCATTTTCCTTATCCACCTAGGGACGATACAATACTTCATTAACCGTATTTCATAGCATCCCAACGTTGTTCATCTTATGGGGATATTCTAATCCTGTGCAATTCATGAAATCCCTTTTTCTCAAAATCATTACTCAATCGAAGGCCTAAATGTCATCCACTTATCACTTATCACAAGTAAACCCTTATTCAACTACTAGGACAACATTCCATCTCTTCTATATTCTCCTACTCTTAGACTCAGACGAGTTCATTCAGGCTATACTGAGCTTTCTATAACTTTTAGAAATCATCAACTCTCTTGTTTTAAGGGGCCTAATCCAAAGGCCATACCTATTCTTGTCACCTGCTCACTTACATTTTCTTATCCTTACTCCCATCTACCTAAAACTTTGTCGCTCTACCATACTTTAGCATGCGACCTACACATATATATCCTTTAACGTTATAGCATCACAAATTTCCTAATGTTATTCTGGAACGCCAAGAGAGACATCACGTCGTCTCTAACTCTTCTTTACTCTCTTAACTAGACCTCTCAGTACTTGGAAACCATAGGGTGGAAGATATGCTACTGACGATACCACTACCTTTTCAGGATACTAACTCACAACGCTTCTAGCCCTTTACTTGAAGTATGGACTATTCACAACCTTCTACACTTGAGTATCTCGTACCCTCTTCACCTTTACCTTACTTACCATTAAATCTCGCATCATATTTCTGTCTCTTTCATAACATCCCTTCCAAGTTTCTAGGATTCGCATCCACAACTTGAATCTCTACTATAATACTTGTACCTCTAGCACATGCATAATCCAGTGGGAGCTTCGTACTAAATTTGTATGAGGCTGGTACTCTTCTAACTAGATTTATCATAGAGCTGTTACAGAATATGGTTGTTGTACTATCTCTCTTGTATATCTACTATCAATGGTGATTCTGCAATGTTCTGAGTCACGATTTGTATAATCATCGAGGTCCAATAATCAGACTCCTGATTTACTTATTAATTGCCACTCTCGAGCTTCCTCTTACCTCTTATCCTTTGTGTAGGCTTAAGATGTCTTCAAATTTGTGGCGCAGGATATTAGTTATGACCTTAACCTTTCGTGGACGCTATGGAACATCCATGTTATAATATTCTAACAATTCAAACCTTTGTATGTGATGTGGACCCAATCCTTTCTTTTAACTTATATTGAAGTATCTTATAAATGTAAGAATTTCAACATATGTGTTGCATGGATAATACTCTGAAATCATAAGTGCGGCCGTAACATAACTAACTCTTGGTCATAGATCGATTAATTCCTTTAATGCCTTCTCAGCTGTCTTTAAACGTAAGCAATCCCTTTTTCTGGTTGTTCTATCACTTGTTGCATTAATACTTGGGTTATCTTAGTGCCCACACATACTGGAATTTTGTGCAACTCATATCATCTAGAATATTATTTTGGATTTTACTTCTCGTTCATTAGTAACGATAGGCTCCACTTTCTTATGGAGTACATAGAATAGTATAGTGAGACTGTTGTTACAAGATCATTTCTTCTTTAGGTCATTATGCTTGTGTTGAAGCCTTCTTCCTTATTTCCTCATCTAGTCTTGGGTTGTAGTACTTTGGGAAGACCCCCTAACTCCTATAAACTTGTGGTCTTATTACATTGTATATCCCACAGAATTTCTGACGTTCTTACTCGTCTTTAATCATCCTTAGTTACTTACCTCCACGCCCTTGTTCTCGTAGGGTTGCTTCTGAATTGAATTTTTTATTGTCTCCCTAGTGGCACTCTCTCTTATTTTTGTAACACTTATACGATACCTTTAACTACCCCAACTCATATCTGAATATTTCTCAAGGATTACGATGTTGTATCTAGGAGACTGAATTTCTTATGTTGGGTTTCACTACATTTATCTTGCATGATCAACTATTAACTACTCGTTGGTCCATTATCATAGTGTACTCTCTCTTGAGTTGTCCTTTGTCTTAACTTACCATCGCACTAACTCGTTATGTATCCATGCACACTTATTTATTAATAACATCCTGGTCGGGAACACATACTGCCTCTCCCCAATGTCATGCTTGCGTAATATTTTGGGGTTCTAACATAACTATAGGATTTGAATAAGCCAAGTCTGATTCCTTTCACATTTTTTTTGTATTCTTCCTTTACTATTCCATAGTTACCTGAACCACTTAATTCCGACTTAATACCATATCACACAATATTCCCCTCTTTAGGGGAGTACTAGCATTTAATGCTTCGAAGTTTTACATACAGATATTTTACCTCTTCATCTTCGGCGTCTTTCCATATGTTTTTTTGATGACCCTTACTCGCCTTAAAATGACCCTTCTTGTACCGGGGATAACCAAATTTCTTACGCGTGAGGGTGACATCTAGTGTAACAAGCACGCGTAGTCCCTTATGCTCAACTCCGCTCATAGTGCTATCTTTAGGGAAGCGTCTTCCTGAATGACTTTTAAAGGTAATTCTGCTATCGTCCATTTTATTATAGCCGTAACGCGGTCTATGAAATTCCCACAACATCGACTATTGTCAACTCTTCTAGTCCCTAATTCATGTTCGATATTATCTTTTTTACTAGCCCGTGCTGATTTATATTACTCTAGGGATCTAAATTAGCCTTCTAGTAATCATGTTGGAGTCACCAAATCATTTCTCGAAATAAGTATATGACTTTATGGCATATACTCTTTTATAGTCTCAAGGTCTGCCACCTCTTGTCCTTTCTTTTACTTGACTATAAACTCACTCATCTTGTCATATTATGATTTACAGTTACCACCTGTTTATCATACCTTATGCATAATGCTTCATTTACTCTCTTCTTATTCTCCTACTTATATTTCTGTCTATCACATTATTGTGAAAACTTCAACAAAACATTGTTAAGCCCTTTTTTTTTGCTCCCCTTGATCTATCCTCTAACACTCTGTGGTCCCCTAACATTCTCTCTTGACTGTGGACGGGAGCCATACTAAAGTAAATATTTATCCATTCTAGGATTCGACTACCTATCTTCTGAAACTTCTAAACATTATAGTATTCATATCTGACTGTTCTAATATAGAGTGAACCATCTGGGTGTCTCACAAGAGATCTATTAGCACGTTTTCCCTATCCTTCAGAAAGGCCATCTAACACTAACAATCAATCCACCATTTTGGGTTACTCTAACCCCAGCTGCATCCTGATATCCCATCCTTCTCTTAAACTATATATTTTAACTCTCATAGAGCATAACTGAGATGGGTGTGGCCAATTGAATACATCTCTATTACTAGTTAAAGTAACTCAAAATTCTTATATTTCTCTACCTGAATTGTAAATACTGATATTCACTAACTGGGTACCACGTATCCTTCTTTACCTTGCTTCTTTTAGTTGTTGAAAGTTGTATATACCTTTTGATTCTCTTATTTCTTTTTACCATATAGTTGGATATATATTCATGACTTAAGGTTCCTTGACAAGAAGCTTATACGTCTTAGTACACAAATGATCTACTGAAGACCTCCCATTTACTCAGCGTAAGTATTGTGCAAAATCGAGTTCTTTTGACTCAACTCTGCCGCAGCCACATTCAATCTCTTACCATCTGTATTTATGGATGTAGATATTGTTGTATTACGAATAAAGTAAGATTTAGGAGTTTGAATGCTTACAACTGAGCTCTACCACATGATCTAGAGTAAAAAGAAAGAGTGATAGTCCTGAATGCCCTGTAGCCTTCTACTTATATGTGTGGTGCACAACACACCCATAAACAAGACTCTACTAGACACGGCTTGTAGACTCCCTAGGATAGAACTGCTCTAATACCAAGTTTGTCATGTCCCAAACCTGAAGAGGCGTGGCCGACACTCGGTTCCATAGTGAGCGGTGTACCACACTATAAGTATGAACTCTGGAGGGGTAACCGTCAAGTCAGGCCGATGAGGCTATATTATGAATCATCTAAAAATAACGTCTTCTCTCTCTCTCTCTCTCTTATATGAGGGGTAAACATACCCAAAAGTTGATATATATAATTGTGTAGGCTAACAAAGCCGCCATGAACATCTACTGATATACAAAATATACAGGACTTTTCTACAAGCCTCTAGAGATGACTGTATCATGGTCGGGATAGGGCCTCGACCTACCCATCATACCTGTATAAAGAAATGGACTCCAAGGTCTAGACCTGGTAACTTCGGGGAAGTGGAACTTGCCAACCAAGATGATGTTTGGATCTGTTTGCTGTGAAGGTCTATCTAGTTGTCTATCAGGACATGGAGGCATGAAATTCAATATCCCCGACAAAAGGGACGCCATTATGAAATAATGTATCGAGTATATAAGGCAACTGAATAACTGAAAGCCGAAAGTAAAATGATAATATAACAACTGAAAGTAACTGGGATTCAAAGATAATCTGAAGATATGCATACCTGCTGATACCGATCATACTAGGCTATGTATCTCGACCATTGCTCTTAGGATCTCAGCCACACTAGGCTTAGAATATAACTTACCATCTTAATAGAGGTTGCCCACTAGGGGTCTGCCCATCGGTTATAGCTCGTTGGTGGTGAAACTACTATAATACTCTATATATATATATTGACTCTCTGCTCTCTTGGCTGAAAGAAGACATAAGTAAACATAATATGAAGTCCCAATAAGGGAGAATGTTGTAATTTAAGAGACTAGGATAATGTACATAAATTCAGGAATATGAACTTCTCTTTATGTCTCGTTATCAAACACATGCAGTTACTTGATCATGCCAAAATGAAGGAAAGGTTTGGCCTTAACATAACTTAACCTGGTTGAGTCCTTAATAGCTTCGAAGAAACTCTTCAAACAACTCAACTCAATCTACCATAGCATAAAGAGATTCAAAATCAATGTTGACCCTCTCCAATAACATATACCAACATCCCAACAACACCAATCAATCTACACAGCAACAAGTTCACACACGTCACACACAAAACTATTATTTAATACGATGAGCATCAAGCTTGGATTGGAACAAAACCCCAACTCTTTTTCCCATCTCCCTTTTACTTACAACACCATAAATGGGTCCATCATATAAACATACATATTTACATTACATTCCAACCTTATATCATCATAAAAGTAACATCAAACAACTCCACGAGATTAAACCATAAACAACTTCTAGGTATTGTGTGGTTGCTTCTTCTCCTATTTACAACATCATCAACATACTCCACATATTGACAGTAATATCAACAATAAGAACTTTATAATCAAGCTATTCCCACGATTTCCAGCCATATGAAGTCATATACAAAACTCCAAAATAGTCCAATAAGAGACAACAACTTCTTATACAACTTCAAGCTCTATCTTGTAATTCTTCATCCAAAAAACATAAACCACACATAGATAAGTTTAATCCCAAGAAATAGAGTATTATGAATACCTAAAATAATCTGAAAAAACTCGAACCAAAGCTTCCCTTAGCATAAGAGCACCCTTAATCACATCGCAACACCATAGAGACTCTTTTCTTCAGTTAGGCTAAGTATTGAGGTTAGGTTTAGGTAAAAGACCCTTGGATATGACTTGGAACCCTTGATAACTTTTAGATAGGTGTTGAGAGATTTAGGGAACTGTCCTTGGTCGTAAATGACCAAAAATAATCCGTCCAAGCCCTTTAAAATGTTCAAAAGTCGTCCACCGCCTAAGTGTGTCCCATTGGGAGGTGCTTGTGTGGTCTCGCAAAAATGCGAATATCTCTCTACTCCGATGTCGTATTGACAAACGGTTTAATGAGTTAGAAACTAGACTCGTAGATATTCAATTTTGTATGTTGATCATCCCATAATTCCAAGTATATTGGTATAAGAGATCATCTACATTTGACCTAATGTTTAGCACATTTATGAATGTAACTTGTGACCTTTTCCATCTTTTATTCAACAAATCTCTTGACTTCAATAAATAACACACGACTATCATACAAATAAAATAACTCATAACTTAATATCCTTATAATGTTATGAACCACAGTCTCACCCGAAAAGTACATTTTATAACATTTCCAACTTGTCGACTTTCGACGAAACTTATTTCCTTCAATTTGTATAGCTCCTAAGCCTTCAAACCCTCTTGGTAATTGGTATTCGTGATCTTAAATATTTTTAAATACCATGTTAACATTATTAACTAACTTTTTAAACTTTTCAAAGATTATTTCATTTCTGAGCTTACATCAACTGACTTACGATCCAATAGATATAGATGACTATTCTAGTTAGCAAATGACAGTAATACATGTAAATCTCAAAGCACGAAATCATATATACAACGTCATAAGTCGAGAAGAATGTGAAAATATCTCAATATGTTATACGACCAATGAAATATGGGTTAAGTTTGAGGTTACTTACGAAGGGACAAGCAAAGTCAAGGAAACTAGAATAAATTTGTTGATCCGTGACTATGAACTCTTTTAGATGAAAGAAGGTGAATCCATTGAGCAAATGTTTGCTTGGTTTAGTAAAATCATTGGACGTTTGAAGGATTTTGGAAGACCATACTCAAGTGGTGAACGTATTTGAAAATCCTAATAAATTTGCGTTACTGCATGGTAGACAAACGTAGTTGCACTTGAGTCTCAGGATCCAGACAAATTATCCTATCATGAATTTCATGGAGATCTCATTTCTTTTTTGAAAACACATCTCAATAAATAAGGACAGGAGGAAAAGAATAAAATAATCACTTTTCAAACCTCCATTGAAGGAACTGAAGATGATAAATGACAAGGAAGAAGAGGCTCTAGAAGAAGAAATCGCTATGGTATCCAAAACTATGAATGGACTGATGAGAAGATATAGGAACACCAAAAGGGGAATAATGTCTTCAAGAAAAACAAGACAATACAATGAACAAGACAAGAACCATGGGAAATTCTTTGGATGTGGAAAATATTGTCATGTGCAAGCTAAATGCCTAAAGAAAAGCCTTTAGATGATTTCAAAAAAACAAATCCTTCAGAAGTTGGAGTGATGAAAATATTTCAGAACATGAAGAAATCGCCAATCTCTGCTTCATGACTATATTGGAAAATGATATGAACAAGTTTTTAGGTTGCTAGATTGATGAATACATATAAGATGATGATATCAAGGAAACAACAAACTTTTTCTTCATGGCACATGGTGAATCTAGCAAGGTATGACCTTATAAATGTAATAGATGCAATGAATTATAAGATAATCTTGATTTCACCTAAAAGAGTCTCAAAATTTTCTAAATGAATTAAAGAGACAAAATAGGGAGAAGAAGGAATCGAAAACTAAACTTGAAGTCTGTGAACTCGAACGAGATGACTTCAAGGAACAGGTTTTGGAATTGCAACTGTAGATTAATGGTATGCACAAATCCACCAGTCATAGCTCCATCAAGTCTAATTGATTGACTTATAAGTCAATTATAAAAAGGCATGTTAGCAATGAAAATACTAGCAATGACACCACTAGATCTATCGAAAAACTCACTCTATATGTCATTGTTTACCTTAAAAATAGTAATTACAATTATATTTGATTTTGCGGTTCCAAAAATATGTGATCTATTTTAATACCTGTTGTTTAGGCAATATCTTCTAAGTGAGAGACAATAAAATTAGATAAGAGCGAAGGATAATGAGATTGTGCAAACCGAGCAGGTGAGAGACGGGGTCTCGGGCTTGATCGAAATTGGCCTCGAGGCCAAGCTCGAGAGCTTGACGGAGGGCGGTCGAAGAGGATACAACAGTATTGAAGGCCTCGAAGACGGCCTGTTTATGATCTATAAAAAGTAATAAATGAAGAATAATTAATGAACACAATAAATGAAAAGCAATAAATCAATGGAGCAATTATGAAGAATGTTTTGAGTTTAAAGAGCAGAGAATGTTCTTGTTCTTGTATTGAATATCATGCGTGTTACAAAATGACAAGGGTCCCCTTTATATAAGAGGGGGAAACCCAAATATTACATGTAAAATTAATACAAATATAGACGGCCGGTACAACCATTTAATGCCACGGTACCGGCTTGTACTATTTTGCATACTTGGTCAGCTTTAACTACGTGCCTTTTGGGAATTTCCCGCTTTTCCATGATGATCTTCGATTTACACCGCCTCGAGGTCGAGCGTGGAGAGTCCTCGACATGCCTCCTCGATATAAAAACTCAAACTTCTTCGAGCCTTCTGAAGACGGGCTATGAAGCGTCGTAATTATCATAAAATCAGGCTCTCCGATTTTAGCCGTATACAGATAGTCTCCGCGTTTCTTATAATGAAGTGATAAGAAATGGTCTTCAATTCATGCCTCGTCGATATCCTTATCATGACATCAACCTCACCAGAAAATTGAATGATGTGACATAATGGCTGCGTAGAGGTCGCTGTCAGCACGATTCTCGAGCATCTCACGAACCTCTAATGGTTCGACCCTTCCGCTTCAGACAAGCCCCAAGGGCTTCTATAAATACTTAAATCATTTTCCTTTTCACAATTTTACAACTTCTTCAAGTCTTCAAAGTTTTACTAACTGCTTCCTACCCTCATCATCTTTCTACGCTTGCGAAAACTTCCAAAATGGTAGCTCAAAAAGAGGGAGCCGATTCTTCATCACGCCCATATAAGGGAAAATAAAAAACCCCTCCAAGCATCGAGCAGTGCATCCCTGCTCCCTTCGACACCGTCTCTGATTTTACCGTTGAAAAACCCCCTTCTACACCGGGTCGATGTGAACCCATGTCTCGGTATATGAGTGTAGTGACCGATATCGAGAGGGTAAAACTAGACTGTCGTTGGGGGGGGGGGGCAAGTAGAAATACCCATAGCTGAAGAAAGCATAGTCACACATAAGGCTGGCTTTCTCAGCGTATATACGTACCTTTTTACATTAGGCCCCGTAGATTCTTCCTATCCACCGATTGACTTGGTGATTCTCGACTTTTGCTATCAATACCGAGTGAAACTTCGTCATATTTATCCTTCTTTATGGAGGATTGTATATATGATTCGACACATTTCCAACATGGTCAAGGGAATAGCGTTCACCCTCGACCACTTGATCAGATTGTACAACCCTCATCTCTTCCGATGGGGCCTAATTAAGCTGCATAATCGATTTGCCAAGGCGTTCTTTGCCTGCATCGACGAGGATAAAGATAAGGGTTTGATGAGCTGATTTGTTAGAATCAGAACCTCGGACATCATCCCTGCTGATAGAATGTCGTTCCCTGAGGAATGGAATATAAAATGTAAGTATCCCCACTTTAAGTATGTTTTACCACCTCTTTCTCTCCTGATTTATTTTCTTCTAACTGTGCAGCAAGCGTTTGGTTCCCCATCGTGGTCCAGGACCTTCCGAGGTGGGTAAAACTTTTGGATTTCATTTTCCCATACAACAAATGCGTCTGGCGCGATTTGGCTAAAACACGGTGGTGGGCTAAGAACCACGGTATGCTCTCACTGTTGTTTCTTCCTTATTTTTTGTAATTATTCTTTAGGGCGGTGAGTTTGATACATCACGCTTGTGCAGGTTTGGGGGAAGGCGCGTCGATGAGACCGCCCCCTCCTAGTGAAAAAAGTCTTTGAAAACTGCTAAGGACAAGAAAAGAAAGAAGGAGACATCGGTGGAGTCTCCCAAATCCAAAATAGAAAAGGCTCGGAAGCCTAAGACCGATGCCACGGCCCTATCCTCGATGGCCGCTGAGAGCCTGCGAGCCAAGGAAGAAGATGATGATACCTGCCCTTTGGTACAAAGGGAAAAATGAGTTGGAGGCGGCCTATTTTGACCTACCTCGGGTTGAGGAGACCCTCGAGAAAGGTTTGAGTGCAGTCCCAGATCCGCTCGTCGGACATGGCACACTCTGTGTTGGTGAGCTCAGAGGTCTCGCTTCTGGAGCTTTTCGGGGTTGAGAGGAGCCCCGATGGAGGTTGATTTTGCAGGTGGGTTCCAATCGGGCACGTCCTTCTCTCTAGGGGAGATACGAGGTGACCGAGAAAGGAATACCCACGATTTGGGGTCCTCTCGGGGAGAGGATGATGCATTCAGAGATTACTTTTAAGGTGTTGAGGAGGAGACCGATGTCGATGCCCCCATTTCTCTAAAGGAGGCCGAGAGGCTCCAAAAGCAGCTAACCTTCTATGATATGATACTCTATGCTTCGAATTTCTACTCTTGCTTTTCTAACTTTCTCCCTTTGTGCTGTAGGTCAAGAGCTTGTATGACTAAGCCTTCTCCAAGCTGCAAGATGAGTTGACTCATCGCGGAGAGGAGCTTGAGAAGCTTACATCAGAATCAATCGAGCAGGAGTCTCTATGCGCCTGAAAAGAGGAGGAGTTGATTAACCTCCGGGCAGGCTCTGAGAGACTGCTCCAAGATAGGGCCGACTTCATCGAGCAGGTACTTCTGGTGTCAAAAAATTTATCTTTTACTGCCATACTTGGCGCTAAATAGCTTATCTTCTGCATTTTTCAGATTAGGAGAAGATGCCCTTGTGGAGCAGCTCCGAGAGGATGTTCGGCCAAGGATGCTGAAATCCTTGAGCTAGTGCGACTGAATAATGTCGTGGCTTCAGAGAGGGAGATGTTTCGGGAGAAGCTATCATCGATTCAAGACCTTATTCGAAGTGATCAGGAGGAGGCTACTGCATTATATATGGCCAAGTCTGAGGCCGATGAATTTTTCTCTTCGTACAAAAGGGATGATGCTGCCGTGAATGATCGGGCCAGGGAGATATCCGAGAAGGCCGAGCTAAAACTGGCTTGGGCAATTGCTCATGCTCGCTTTCAAGCCAGGAGGCAAGCCTTCGAGGAAGCGAGCGCTAAAGGCGCCGATCTCTCTACCAAGATTGAAGAAGCCAAGGCCTTGGAGGAAGAATCGGCAATGCCAACTACGTCGGAAGAGGGCACTGAAAGCGGCTCGGGAAGCAATGAAGGTGAAGAGTAGATTTACCTACTGCTTTGCTTTTTCCCTTTTTTTGTATATGGTATCCCTGGGGGAGCTTTGTAAAAATACCCTTGTAAATACATTTTTTTGGAATAAAAATATCTCTTTGTTTCATATCTTTCGAACTTCGCCCTGCAATGCTTATGCAAAAGTCGACCTTCAAGCTTTGACTTTAGCTCTTTGGAAACCGCACTTGCAATAATAGAACCCCTCAAGGTCGGACAGCTTCTCGACCATAACGACCCTGTTAGAATTAATTGGCCCTCAAAGTGGGTGATTAGCCGCCACCTGTTCTATATATATACATTTTCTCCTTCTTTAGTTTAGGTCTTGTAACTTTGCAAAGCTAGTGTTCTCTTCAACATTCTCTTCCTTTTCTCAGCTTGCGAGACTCTTTGATCTTTCTTTCTCTTTATCTTTGTTCAAATAGCTATGGCTACCGTGCCCGAATCCGTTCACAAAAAAGAGGGAAACCCTACCTCTGCTTCTTGCCCGGCCTGTCATGACCCAAACCAATGGGCCGCGACGGGCACCCGGTACCTTACTCGACCAAGTACCGACGTAACGTATCTTTCTTATTACATCATTATATACACGTGACATACGGGCCTAATATGCCAACATAATCATTTACAAACTAAAAACATAGGCCGACAAAGCCGTATAATCTTTCGCGTATACGACATATGTCTACAAGCCTCTAAGAGTACATAAATGTCATAAATGTCGGGATAGAGTCCCGCCATACCAAACAATACATGTCTAAATCATACCAACCAAACAAGCGACTCTGAAGCAAATGGAGCGCACCAACATCTTCCGCTGAGCTGATAACCTACTTGGAGGGCTCTCGGCCTGTCTATCGGGACCTGCGGGCATGAAACGCAACGTCCCTAGGCAAAAGGGACGTTAGTACGAATAATGTACCGACTATGTAAGGCACATAAATAAGTACATAAGAGACATGGAAGAAATATAGAATAATTGACTCAACCTGTATGTTTGGATAACACTGTAATAATAAATCACTTTTAGCATCATGCATATGCGTATGAATGTCATGTCGTGCATATGTATGTGTTTCATAACATAATCAGCCTCTGAGGGCATCCCATCATATCATATAGGCCACTATGGGCAAAATCATCATCGTATAGCAGTTGATCAGGTGGTGGTGCGTATATAATGCCATAACCTTTCCCATATCCCATATACATACATATATACGCGTATATAACGCCGTTTGAATATACATACATATATACACGTACATAACGCCGTTTGAACCATATTTCAGCCACTATGGGCAACATCATCATCATATACCTGCTGATCAGGTGGTGGTGCGTATATAACGCCGTAACTTTTTCCCATATCCCATATACATATATTTACATATATACGCGTATATAACGTCATCTGATCATGGGTCAATGCACATGTATAAATAAGTGAAATGCATTAAAAATACATAATAATCTCGATATCCCTTTCGGATAAACCTTTTCAACTGCGTATTATTCTAAGACCCATGAACAGAAAATAATAAAAATTCTCATGGGGAATCAAGAATATAGACACCTCTACTATTTCTATGAATAGAGTAATTTATAGAAACTGTGTATTTGCTCGTTTCTTGAGTATAATTTGGACCATGCCAAATGAAAGAAGGGATAACCTTAACATACCTGTAGTAGGGAATATCCGTATGACATTCTTGGAAAAGATTTCACCGTACTCCTTTAGAATCTCAAAATCCCATTGATTTTACCATGTGAAATCTCATACGAATTTATGTAGAAAATTTATGCTCACTTTGTTAATTTGATCAGAACCTTTCAAGGTTGTTACTGAAGCAATACGTTAGAGCCTTTATTTATGGATTTTCTTGTGAATTCCATCTATTTTGTGAATAATGCAAGCCTTGGACTTAAGAACAAATTTTCAATCCTTTCTTAAATGATTGCCATCTTTCATGTTATAACATGAGTCATTTAAATTTGCAAGGGGGGCCTTCCACCTCATGCAATATAATTGATAAGTAATATCCCATTATTAAGAATCCCAATATCCAATAATTAATTCCTTAATTAATTGGGTAATATCCCATTATCCAATAATTAACCAATCACCCACTTAATTAAGAATTATCTCAAATTACTTAAAATACTACTCACTTTTCACATACCTTATACACCTTACTATCATGGTCATGTGGTACCTTGTATGGAACTTGTCCATAAATACCGGGTATTAATGCTCGGCCCGAATTTTATCCCAATATGCCAAACATGGACGAAAATTCATTTTCTTTGACTTGCGTCCCTTCTCACCTTCACGAGTTTACTCATCACTTGTTTGAAATAGCATAATCCTTATAATCTCCAAATAATCTTTTCCGTGGACTAATGTTAATTAGCTTACGATAAATTCAACGTACAATACTACAGGGTAAAACATCATCGTATTTTAATACTACGAAGCGTTACATTATCGTAATGTAGTACCGCGGGTCGTAATGTCGACGTAATATTGCGGGGCGTAACATCATTCCCCCCCTTTGGAACATTCGTCCTCGAATGTTGAATGATGCGCTTATCATTTTCATAACTTATAGCTCTTGTGAATACCTTAATACTCTCCTTGCCATTTAGGCAGTTGTTCTGTGAATAAATTCAAAGGTCAGGGCATTCCCTTCAGGCCTCTTTCCCACGCCATGACATACAATTGAATTCCTTCCAATCTCGTAATTGTTTCTACCTTCCATCATGCAGCTTTTACGATACTGACCTTGTAATTGTGCCTATGCGACTCTCCTCTCCTTTTTCCTCCAGCTTTTAGCCAATCCTGAAGTACTGCGCTTGGTATTTTGTCGAACTTGCGAAAATTTCTATATCTTATTTCATAGACCTGGATATCCACTCGTATGACGTTACTTCATCTATGTAGGCCATACTATACCATAACTCTTACCTCGATTTCTCGTTACTGAGGTTTGCTACTAAATCCCAGGTTACTTTCATTGTTTATCCATAAGTATAAATCTATGTCTTCTAATGCTTCCACATTATTGTTCATCTTAAGAATGATGGCCTAATCTCCTCTCATACTTTATAACTTTTATCCATCCATTGTTGATTCACCTCAATTTGATCCATAATCCACGCCTGATAACTTAACCTTTTATGTAATATTGCCGCTAGGATTCACGTTTTATCGGGGAACATCTGAAATGATTAGATTGATCCACCTGGGGCGATACCCTTCTTTCATAACCGTATCTCACAGCATCCCAATGTGATTCACCTTGCATGGGTATTTTAATGTTGTCCAATTCATGAGATCCCTTTATTTTCTTTGTCAGATCATTACTCAATCGAAAGCCCAAATGTCATCCTTCGTCTATAACAATTACACCTCATTCTATTAACAGGGAAGCATTCCATCTCTTTTAAATGTTATTAGTCTTAGACTTCTTTGAGTTCATTTAGGGTATAATGAGCTTTATATAACTTAGAGAAACCATATGCTCTGCTTGTTTTCATGGGCTTAATCCCGAGGACTTATCCATTTTGTTATAGCTTGAAACCTACACATCTCTATTTATATTACTTACAACCTTTCAACTTGCTTGCACCATAGATTTCCTTATGTCATTTTGGGAATGTCAAGAGAGACATCACATCATATCTAATTCTTCTTTATTCTATTAGATAGGACTTTCGATACCTAGACCATAGGCTGGAAGATATGCTACTAACAATGTTGCTATCATTCATGTATACTGAATCCCTGCCTCTTATCCGCAGTATGGACTATTCATAGCCTTCTGCATTTGAGTATCTTGTACGTTGTTCAAATTTTCCTTACTTACCTTAAAATATTTCCTCGTATTATAATATCGCTTTCATAACCTTCCTTCCACATAGGTATGATTCATATCCATAGATTGAAGCTCTTATTACAACACTGTGCGTCCACAATTTGGTGGGAGCTTCGTACTAACTTCTTATGAGGCTTGTACTTTTCCAACTGGCTTTATCGTAGGGCTTTTATAGAATATGGTTTTTGTACTTCCTCTCTTGTACCTCTGATATTAAGAGTGATCCTGCAATGTTCTCAATCATGATTTCTAAAATTTCTGGGTCCAATAATCGGATTCCTGATTTACTTCGTTGATGTAACTCTTTAGTTTCCTCCTCCTTCTGATCGATCTTTATGTTGTCTTAAGTTATCTTCCAATATTTGGCTCATGGTATTAGTTACTATTTTATCCCTCCATGGACGCTATGGAATATCCATGATATAATCTTATAACAATTCATTTCTTTATCTATAACCTGGCCTCAATTATTTCTTTTAACTTATACCGGAATCTTCTAACGATGTATGATTGTCAACATATGTGCTGCATGGATAATACTCCTAACTCTTAAGTGTGTTCATAACGTAACCAAATCTGGATCATTGATCGAATGATTCTTTCGTTCCTTCTTAGCTTTCTTTAAACGTAAGCCATTACATTTCCTAGTCTTTCTTTCCCCTTGTTGGGTGCAGACTTAGCTTATCTTAGACTCATGCATGCCGGAATTTTCGTACAACTCATATGATCTTCGAATGTTGCTTTTGATTTTACTTCCCATTCACTAGCCACAGTAGGTTCCTCTTTCTTATGGAGGATGTACAATGTTGTTGTGAAACTGTTATTACAAGATCATTTCCTCTTTAGGTCATTGTGCTTAGGTTGAACCTCCTTCCTCATTTCCTTAATTAATCTTTCACTGTAGTACTTAGGGAGGACCCTCTGACTCTTGTAAAGATGCGAGTTTATTACATCGTATACCCAATAAAATTTTTGATGTCCTTCCTCACCTACAATTATCCGTAGTTACTTATTGTGCTTGTAGGGTTGCTTATGAACTAATATTTTGACTTTCTTCCCAGTGGCACTCTATTTTATTCTCGTAACATTCATATGGTACCTTCAACTATCTCAACTCCTATTTGAATATGTCTCAAGTATTAGGATGACATTACTGCGGGGGTGAATTATCCCTGTTAGGGTTCACTATATTTATCTTGCACGGTCTGCTGATTTGTCTGTAATATCTTATCTAGTCATCACTATGCTCTTCCTGAATCAAGTACTAACTAATCGTCGGCCCATTTTCATATACATATTCCACGTAATCTCTCTTGGGTTATTTCCTTTGTCTGACTTACCTGTTGCAGTGGCTCCTTATTTATCAGTAACCTTCCGGGCAGGAACCCTTATTTCATTTTTCCGGCGTTGTCCTTACATAATGTTCTGGAATCATAGCATATTTGTAATATTTGAATAAGTGCAATATCATCCCTTTCTCATTCTTATCGCCTCCTTCCTTTATCGTTCCATAGTTATTAGATCCACTTAATTCTGACTTACTGCCACATCATTTCATATCCCTCTTTTGGGCGGTACTAAGAGTTGGAGCTACGATGACCTATTTACAGATATTTTTCCTCTTCATCTTTAGCGTTCTTTCATATCATCAATGACCCTTACTCGCCTTACGATAATCCTTATGTACCAAGGATAACAAAATTCCTCACTCGTGATGGTGACACTTAGTGTAACTGGCACATACATCCCTTTAAGCTTAACTTTGTTTATATTAATTGCTTTAGGGAAGCGTCTCCCTGAATGACCATTCTGTGAATTTCTCATGAATCATCTTCTGTTGTCCATCCTATTATCACCGGAACCAAAATTTGAAATTCTCTTGATGCCGACTATTATAAATCACTCAGTCCCTAATTCATGTTTAATTTCTTTTTCACCAATCCATAATTATTCTGGGGTCTAACTTTTCCTTCTGTTAATCACATTAGAGTCGCGATCTTATTTCTCGAAATGAGGACATGACTTTATGGCCTATACTCTTTTGTTATTTCAAGGCATGTCACCTCTCATCTCTTCCTTCAATTGACTGTAGACTCTGTAATACTGTCATCTTTTCAATCTACCGTTGTTATCCATGTATCATATCTTACTCATAATGCTTCATCAACTCTTTTATTATTTCCCACTAACATTTATGTTTATCAATTTATTCTGAAAACTTCAACAAGATATTCTTTTGCTTTTAGCTCCCCTTTGCTCCATCCACTGAATCTTCGGGTTGCCTATCATTATTTCTCTACTAGAGACGGGATTCGTACTAAGATAATATTTATCCTTTCCAGGTTTCCGCTACCTAACTTTGTAGCACTCATATCTTGTTGTACTATTTTAGAGTGCACCATCTAGGTGTCTCACAAGAAGATCCATTAACACCTTTGTAATATCCTTTGGAAATGTCAACTAACACAAACAATCCATTTACCATTTTGGGTTACCCTAACCCCAGTCGGATCCTAATATCCTGTCCTTTTCTTAAATTACACATGTTAGCCCCCCCTCCCACCAATAGGGTATAACTGAGGTGGGTGTGGCCAATTCTACATACATCTGCTATTGATGAAGGTATGTCACAATGCTTATACTTTTCTGTCGGAGTTGAAAATACCGATAATCTTCATTAACTGGGTGCCTCGTACACTTCTCATCTTGCTCCTTTTATTTGTTGAAGCTTGTATCTATCTTCTGAATCTCTTATTGCCTTTCACCATAGAGGTGGATAAATATTATTTCCCTAAGGCTCCTTATCAAGAAGCTTACACGTAAGGTACACACATGCTCTGTTGAAGACCTCACATTTATCCATCATAGAAATCATGCAAACTCGAGTTCCTCTAACTCAATGCTTCCACATCTATATCTCTTATCGATCGTCTTTCGGAATGTAGGAATCGTCGTATTAAGAATAAAATAGAAGTTCGGAATTTGAATTCTTATGAATGAGCTCTACCACGCGATCTAGAGTAAGAAGAAAGAGTGACAATCCTAAATGTCGTGTAGCCTCCTGCTTATAAGTGTGGTGCACGACACACCCATAAACAAGACTCTACTAGACACGACTTGTAGACTCCCTAGGACAGAACTGCTTTGATACCACATTTATCACGGCCCAAACCGATCGGCCGCGATGGGCACCCGGTACCTTACTCCACCGAGTACCGACATAACGTATCTTTCTTATTACATCATCATATACACGTGACATACGGGCCTAATAGGCCAACATAATCATTTACAAACTCAAAACATAGGCCGACAAGGCCGTAGAATCTTTCACGTATATGACATATGTCTATAAGCCTCTAAGAGTACAAAAATGTCATAAATGTCGGGATAGAGTCCCGCCATACCAAACAATACACGTCTAAATCATACTAACCAAACAAGAGACTCCGAAGAAAATGGAGCGCACCAACATCTTCCCCTGAGCTGGTAGCCTACTTGGAGGGCTCTCGACCTGTCTATCGGGACCTGCGGGCATGAAACGCAACGTCCCCAGGAAAAAGGGACATTAGTACGAATAATGTATCGACTATGTAAGGCACATAAATAAGTACATAAGAGACATGGAAGAAATATAGAGTAATTGACTCAACCTGTATGTCTGGATAACTCTGTAATAATAAATCACTTTTAGTATCATGAATATGCGTATGAATGTCATGTCGTGCATAAGTATGTGTTTCATAACATCACCAGCCTCTGAGGGCATCCCATCATATCATATCGGCCACTATGGGCAAAATTATCATCGTATACTAGTCAGGTGGTGGTGCATATATAATGCCAAAACCTTTCCCATATCCCATATACATATATATACATACATATATACACGTATATAACGCCATTCGAATGTAAATTCATATATACGCGTATATAACGCCATTTGAACCATATTTCATCCACTGTGGGCAACATCATCATCATATAACAGTTGATCAAGTGGTGGTGCGTATATAACGCCGTAACCTTTTTCCATATCCCATATACATATATTTACATATATACGCGTATATAACGCCATCTGGACATGGGTCAATGCACATGTATAAATGAGTGAAATGCATGAAAAATACATAATAATCTCGATATCCCTTTCGGATAAACCTTTCCAACTGCGTATTATTCTAAGACCCATGAACAGAAAATAATATAAATTCTCATGGGGAATCAAGAATATAGACACCCCTACTATTTCTATGAATAGAGTAATTTATTGAAACTGTGTATTTGCTCGTTTCTTGAGTATAATTTGGACCATGCCAAACAAAAGAAGGGATAACCTTAACATACCTGTAGTAGGGTAAATCCATATGACATTCTTGGAAAAGATTGCACCGTACTCCTTTAGAATCTCAAAATCCCATTGATTTACCTTGTGAAATCTCATACGAATTTTTGTAGAAAATTTCATATGCTCACTTTGTTAATTTGATCACAACCTCTCAAGGTTCTTACTGAAGCAACACGTTAGAGCCGTTATGGCTTTTCCTGTGAATTCCATCTATTTTGTGAATAATGCAAGCCTTGGACTTAAGAACAAATTTTCAATCCTTTCTTAAATGATTGCCATCTTTCATGTTATAACATGAGTCATTTCAGTTTGCAAGGGGGGGATGCAACCTCATGCAATATAATTTATGAGTAATATCCCATTATTAAGAATCCCATTATCCTATAATTAATTCCTTAATTCCTTAATTAATTAAGAATTACCTCAAATTAGTTAAAATACTACTCACCTTTCACATGCCTTATACACCTTACTATCATGGTCATGTGGTACCTTGTATGGCACTAGTCCATAAATACCGGATATTGATGCTCTGCCCGAATTTTATCTCAACATGCCAAACTTGGACGAAAATTCATTTTCCTTGACTTTCTTCACTTCTCACCTTCACGAATTTACTCATCACTAGTTTGAAATATCATAATCCTTATAATCTCCAAATAATCTTTTCCTTGGACTGATGTTCATTAGCTTACGATAAATTCAACGTACAATACTACATGGTAAAAAATCATCGTATTTTAATACTGCGAAGCGTTACATTATCGTAATGTAGTACTGCGGGTCGTAATGTCTACGTAATATTGCGGGGTGTAACACGGCCAGTGGTACACCGCTAGCGTATGGCGAGTTAACCTCGTGTTTCTTTGCTTTGAAGAAAGACATTGCACTAGAGAAACCCTTCGACGCTCCGAGACATCAAGAACATGCGTCGAGGTTTATTCGATTGATAGAGGAGAATCACCTCGAGGCCGTGAGGAGAGATTGTGGATGGGAAGAAAATGTGATGCTGCAGATACCTTCCCGACAGGAGACTACTATGGCCCATGTAGAGGGATTCCTGAATGTGTATACGTATCCATTTACATTGGGCCCCCCCGACTGCCTTGTGCTCAAATTCTACATAAGGTATCGAGTCACCTTGGCTCAAATTCATCCATCCTTCTGGTGGATAGTGCTGATGATAAGGTTCTTCACTAAAAGGGCCGAGCTCGAGGTTACCCTTAGCCACCTTATCAGGTTATATTAGCCTCTGCATTGTCGAGGCCTGATTGTGTTACGACATTGATCCAACATGCCCTTTATTGTCAGTGATGACGAGGACCGAAATCGAGAATGGATGAGTCGGTTTGTCCGAGTGAGGACCGTCGACATAATTCCTGTAGAGTTCCGGCCGTTCCCTGCAAAATGGAACTTCCAACGTAATTTCTTCATTGCACGTTAGTGCTCTTTAATCTTGTTGATTTATGAGAATGTTTCTTTTTCTCTTTCTCAGTGGTCCCGTGAATGCCGGAAGAGATCCCCAATCTTACAGACTGGACTTGGAGGTTGGCAGCTTCGTCGACCTTTGATGAACGCAAGTGGCCAGATCTGTCGAAGGGCAGATGGGAAGCAAAGCACCATGGTATGAGCCATGCGATTTCCTTTTAAGGAATGCTTTCTTTCATGTGTATTAACTCTGCTACCGCAGGTGTTGGTGGATTCTCGGAGATGAGACCATGCCCCTTCGAGGAGAGGGAAGGGCCGTCGGCTTCGGAGACGAGGGAGGATAATAAGCGAAAAAGGTCCTCGATGAATGAAGACATTCTCAATGAAGTGGGGCCTGCCCGAGACACAAAGGAGATGCCGTCGCTGAAGAGGCCTTTATATGCGTTGGTTATTCCGTGGATATCAGCTCTCCTCGGGAGGGTGGTTCTTCATCTATGGTTCGAACCAGGGGCCCTCCTGAGGATTCCGATCCTGCAGGTACTGGGACCTCTAGCCTGGAGGGAGAGGTTCCACGAGAGGGAAGGAGCAAGAGTCTTTAACCATCGTCTGCTTCCTCCCTTGAATGTACTTTGAGGGATTCTTGGGTCTAGGGGCCACCTTAATCAAGCGGGTCTCGGGCGATCATATCCTCATCGAGAGCGGTTCAACTGGGGTCGATGGGACCAAGACAGTAGACGCGCGCTCCACTTTTTAGGAGGCTTAGCAGCTCTACTCCGTGGTGAGTTTTGGCTGACTTTGTTGGCTTTTAAGCTATGTATTTTTATCCTTTGAACTGAAGCTTATTTTTCATAGGCCTTTGAAAATCTCAAGTTCAAGCTGCTTCGTTATGAGACCAAGTTGCGGGTAGCTTTGGGCAAGGAAAAATCTCTCAGGCTTTTTTGCAATAAGAAGACGAAAGAGTTGATACATCTTCGATCGGAGATACATTGAAGTCAAAACTACGAAGGAAATCTCGATCATCAGGTAACCTTATCCTGAAGGAGTACATGCTTCCTTTCCCGTTTTTGAGAACTAATGTTTCGGTGCTTCAGCTGCAGAGAAAAACGGAAGCGTTAGAATTCCTTTGGGGTGAAGTCGGGCCAGTAAATTCTGAATGCGATGCGTTGAAGGCGCAAATAGGCTTTCATGCTTTGGCCCAAAGAAATGCCTTGGCCAAGGCCTCTGCCATCGAGGTACAAATTTGTAATGCTCGAGAAAGTAGCTCGATTCAGACGAGCAGGGTTGCCAAGCGCGAATCTGATCTTTTGAATATGAAGCCTGAGGTCGTGGACACCCAAGCTGAAGATGGAGAAGTTCGAGCGAAGGCCGATAAGAAGGTGGCCGCTTATTTGAAAGATGTTGGTGATGCTCGGGCTGAGCTGAGTGGAGCCTTTGACAGAGGTAGGAGGGGCAATAAGTATGCATGATGCAGGTCTCGGAGGGAGACCCTTGAAGAGATTCATGCTAGGGGCTTTGACCTCTCGAAAGAGATAATACCGGCCGAGGTGGATGAGATTGACGCCATGTTTTTCCTTTCCTCTTGAGCCGATGTTGATATTTGAAGGCCTCCGCGGGAGCTGGTCCAAGAGGCCGTCGAGGGAGCTGGTCCCGAGAGTGGACTAGATTTTTCTTTCTTGTCCTTTGTATAAAACTCCTGTTGGAGCATTGTAAATGTATATGTATATGTATATATATATACATACATATATATATAAATATATATATATATATACATATATATATATATAAAGTTCTTTGGTATTTCTGTTTTGTTTGTCGATAATTAGCCCGATGAATTGGACTTCGAAATGAAACCCTTGGGGTTATAAATTGGCCCTGAGGCTTTTTTTAGTATGGCACATGGACTCTTACGCGTTGGGTCAGTACGACCTTTGATTTAGCTGGCGACATGGCTCTTACGCATTTGGTCGGTACGACTTCTAATGTAGCTGGAAACTTGGGCTCTTACGCGTTTGGCCCTGAGGCGCTTTTTAGTTAATCGTTTAAGGCTCAGTCTTTGAGTCGGGTTTTGACTCTAGCTCATCGAACCTTAGGTTTTTGATTGGCCCTAGGCTCCTTAGGATGGCGCTTAGGCACTTACGCATTGGGTCGGTACGACTTTTGATGTAGCTGGCGACTTCTCTCTTACGCATTTGGTCAGTATGAACTTTAATGTAGCTGGTGACTTGGGCTCTTACGCGTTTGGCCCTGAGGCGCTTTAGTTAACCGTTTAGGGCTCAGTCTTCGAGTCGGGTTTCGACTCGAGCTCATCAACCCTTAGGTTTTTAAATCGGCTCTGAGGCTCTTTAGGTTGGTGCTTAGGCTCTTACGCATTAAGTCGCTACGACCATTAATGTAGCTGGTGACTTGGGCTCTTACGCGTTAGTTCGGTACGACTTTTAACCGGTTCCTTTCAAAGTAATTGGAGGCCAGTGATTTCATGGCGACAGTCGGACTATTTGGCCCTGGACTTTCAGTTCCCGAGTGAGATAGCCTCGGTGTCTATATCGAGTGTATGCCTTTTTAGGGGTCATACAAGTTTGATATATAGCCTTGACTCTGATCTCGGGATTATGCCTTTTTAAGGTCTTACAAGTTTGTACATGCCTTGCTTGAGGTCTTATGGTTTTGATATTGTCTCATGGAGGGCTTACATTGGTGCCCCATGGAGGGCTTACGAGCTTGAAGTTTCCAGCCTCGAGGTCTTACGGCTTCGAGTTAGATACCTTGATGAGCCGACTGTCGAGGGCAGTCCCTGAGTCAGAGTTGATATTGTCTCATGGAGGGCTTATGTTGTTGATATTTCCTCATGGAGGGCTTATGTTGGTGATATTGCCTCATGGAGGGCTTATGTTGGTGATATTGCCTCATGGAGGGCTTACATCGGTGATAATGCCTCATGGAGGGCTTACATTGGTGCCTCATGGAGGGCTTATGAGCTCGAAGTTGCCGGCACTGATGTCTTATGGCTTTGAGTTTTTTGATGACTCAATGGGGTGAATTTGGGGACAGTCCCCGATTCGGGCTTATGCCTTTTTTAAGGTCTTACAATTTTGACGTTGCCTTGTTGAGGGCTTACAAGTTTGAGCATGCCTCGTCGAGCTCTTACATATGCGATATTGCCTCATGGAGGGCTTATATTGGTGCCTCATGGAGTGCTTATGAGCTCAAAGTTGCCTGCCCTGAGGTCTTATGGCCTCGAGTTCTTGGTGTCAGTCCCGAGTGTTTGGGAAATTTCTGGCCCTGGGGTCGTTTCTTGTGAAAATAACAAACTTCTTTGACGCGCAAAGTGTTTTGATGATAAAAAGATCCTCTTCCGATTACTTGGTACAATTATACATTTTTCATCATCGAGGGTTCGATTATTCTATGTGGACACAGTTCATTCGACCGTTTGGTCCTATTCATTGTTCTCCTGTCGAGACCCTCTTTGGCATATTTTAGTTTCTTCGAGGAGGTGATCTCACAAGGGGGATGCCCCGCAGTATTTGAGGTTGATTGAAGAGAAGTCTTGAATACTTGTTGAGTTCTCCTTAGGTAGCATATAGATGTTGCCTCGTTAAAAACCTCGTCGGTAAAACCCATTTTGGATAAAATCCGACGTGAGGGAAAAAGAGTGCAATGCATGTTTTAAAACCTAAGGCCTTCGGGCTGGAGGGTGCTTCAATTCCTTTCAATCGAACACCTGCACGTAGGTTAGTGTAAAATGTGAAGGAAATATGGAGAGGGTTGTACCTTAACTGTGGTGGCGTTCATGCCTCGATATGCTTCAGTTACTCATTGTTAGGACGCGGCACAGTCCTTTGTTAGTTCACTCGAGGATGTAGTTTATGATTGCTACCCGACCGTTTACTTGTTTTTTGGCTCCTTTCATGTAGGAGGTGTTGGTATTGGTGCCGCATCATGCACTACAATCATTTCTTTTGATGCGTGCTGCTCTCCGTGCATTGTTTTTACTCCATCCTTCGTAGGAAACTTCATTATTTGATAAAGGGTCGACGGCACTGCCCTCATACTGTGTATCCATGGCCTTCCAAGTAATGCATTGTATCTCATGTCACCTTCGATGACATGAAACTTGGTACCTTGCATAATACGGGTCACGTTGACTGGGAGGATGATCTCTCCTTTCGTTGTCTCGCTCGCCATATTGAATTCGTTGAGGACTCGAGAGGCGGGCACGATTTGGTCGAGCAACCCGAGTCGCTCTACCACCCTCGACCAAATGATTTTGGCCGAGCTACCTAGATGCACGAGCACACGTTTAATTTTAAATTTATTCAAAAGAAAAGAAATTACCGGTGCGTCATTATGAGGTTGAGATAAGGTCTCGATGTCCTTTTCGCTGTTAGAAAGAGCGTCTTCAGGTATGTAGTTCTAAGTTTGCTTTTCCCTGGTGATGGATACTTTTTTTTGCTTGAAAATGGGTCCCTGAGGGACGTCGACTCCACCATAATCATGTAGATGACGTGTCATGGTTCTTCTGCTTCATTTTTCTTTTTCGCGTCTCTTTCCCGAAATTGCTTTTAAGCTCGGTCGCTGAGGAACTCTTGAAGGTGCCCTTTGCTAATCAGTCGGGCCACCTCTTCTCGAAACTTTCTGTAATCCTCATTCCTATGACCGTGGGTACCGTGATATTCTCATATCAAGTTAGGGTTTCCCTGCGAAGGATCTCATAGCACGGGTCTTGGCCACATAGTGTCCTTGATTTTACTTATGGCTGATACGATGTCTGAAACATCGATATTGAAGTTGTACTCAGATAGTCGGGCTGCCTCTATCAGCCCTGTGTGTCTGTCGAACCCTGCTTTGTTCAAGAGTCCTAGAGGATTCTGGCGTTGATCTATCCTTTAGTCACTTCGAGGTATGTTACGCCTCGGGATATTCTTCTGATTTTCTATATACAGTCGATACATTTATTTTCTTGGCGTCGACTCTCTTTCTGGAAGCCTCGATTCCTTTATTAAGAGCTGACTGGGATATACTGAGCCTGCTTCTAGTTGGTCATCTTGTAATATAATCTTTGATTGATACATGTTGTGTACATCTTCCTACACTACGGCAGGATACTCGATCAAGTTTTGCTTCAACTTCTTTGAAGCAATCAAGCTTCATTCATTCAAGCCTTGAGCAAAGGCTTGTACTGGCCAATCGTCCGAGACCGAAGGTAATTCCATTCGTTCCAATTGGAAGCGGGATACGAACTCCCTTATCATCTCATTCACTCTTTGTTTGATTTTGAAGACGTCAGACTTCCTCGTAGCGACTTTGATGGCACCAGCATGTGCCTTCACAAAAGAGTCTGACATCATGGCAAATGAATCTATTGAGTTCGGGGGAAGGTTATGATACCACATCATGGCCCCTTTGGTCAGTGTTTCTCAAAAATTTTTCAATAAGACGGATTCAATCTCGTCATCTCTTAGGTCATTCCCTTTGGCAGCACAAGTGTAAGCAGTCATTTACTCATTAGGGTTCGAGGTCCTGTTGTACTTCGGGAGGTCGGGCATTCTGAATTTCATTGGGATGGGCTTCGGAGCCACACTTGATGGAAATGGCTTTTGCACGAACTTTTTTAAATCTACACCTTTCAGAATCAGTGGTGCGCCTGGGATCTGATCAACCCTCGATTATAGGTTTCCACCTTTTTGTCGGTAGCTTCTATCTCTTTTTCGCCTGATTCAATCCTCTTTGTGAGGTCCTCGAGCATCTTCATAATAGCGAGGTTGGTTTCTGACCCATTATTTCTCGACCTTTCTAGATCTTGTTCAACTCAAGGAGCCGTTTATGGTGGTTCTGTGCTTGGAGTTCTCTGATGGCTTTGTCGCTCAGCAATAGCCACCTGCTGTGCTTGAAACATCTCAAAAATGACGTGAAGGCTAACCCTAATTTCCTTTTGAGCAGAGGCTCTCAGTGTTTCATGATGGTCTCCATCACGCACACTCCTATCTGTATGTGAGCCTTCATCGACGGGGATTTTCACTGGTGCCCCCTCAGGGTTTTGCGGTGGTACACTGGCACCTGAAGTAGCTGCGCCGTTCTCTCCATGATCCTCAGGACCGTTGTTTTCATGTGCATTTACTGAGTTAGACATTTTTTGACCTGAAATTGAATATTCTTGGACAAGAAAAAGTGTAAAGAATAACTTGTGTTTTTAGAAAACCAACACTAAAATAATCACTATTATTTTTAGCCCCACGGTGCGCGCCAAAGTGTTTACCTTGAAAATGGTAATTACAATTATATTTGATTTTGCGGTTCTAAATATATGTGGTCTATTTTAATACCAGTTGTTTAGGCAATAGTTTCTAAGTGAGAAGTAAGAAAATGAGGTAAGAGCGACGGATAATGAGATTGTGCAAACCGAGCATGTGAGAGATGGGGTCTCGGGCTTGGTCGAAATTGGCCTTGAGATCGAGCTCGAGAGCTTGACGGAGAGCGGCCGAAGAGGATACAGAAATATTGAAGGCCTCGAAGACGGCCTCTTTATGATCAATAACAAGTAATAAATGAAGAACAACTAATGAACACAATAAATGAAAAACAATAAATCAATGGAGCAATTGTGAAGAATGTTTTAAGTTTAAAGAGCAGAGAATGTTCTTGTCTTTGTATTGAATATCATGTGTGTTGAAAAATGACAAGGGTCCCCATTATATAATAGGGGGAAACCCAACATAGTACATGTACAATTAATACAAAGATAGACGGCAGGTACAACCATTTATGCCACGGTACGGACTTGTACTATTCTGCGTACTTGGTCAGCTTTAACTACGTGCCTTTTGGGAATTTCTCGCTTTTCCATGATGGCCTTCGATTTACACCGCCTCGAGGTCGAGCGTGGAGAGTCCTCGACATGTCTCCTCGATATAAAAACTCGAACTGCTTCGAGCCTTCTGAAGACGGCCTATGAAGCGCCGTAATTATCATAAAATCGGGCTCTCTGATTTTAGCCGTATACAATCATTATTGCAATAAAACTAGTCATATGTATTGTTCCTATAGATTTCGTCATTTAAATGTTACGGGATGGATTTGGAAGCCCAAAAGAGTCCTTATCTTAGTAGAACTAATTAAAAAATAACCTAAGTAATCTTGGGTACCTAAAATAAGGCTATAACCTTATTTTACATAACACAATAAGAAAAGTCAAAAAGGAAAATGGTATCTCGATTGTGCATGTTCCAGTCACACGACGAGCGACAAAAGGCAATTCAAAAAAGTTAAAAAATAAATGGCGGCAGTGTAAAATTTGGTGATGATTTAAAAGGTAAAATTATTGGCACCAGAACAACCCCATTCAACAATAACTATGATATCACATACGTTTATCTTGTTGGTGGACTAAACTATAACATGCTGAGCATAAGTCAACTATGTGACTCTGTATATGAAGTGAAATTCAAAATAAAATTTTGCGCCATCGAAGATGAGTCAGATATAATTTTCTTCCAAGAAAGACGTATTGTAACCACCCGACCAGTCGTTCCGTGAGATTAACCATGTTTCCCCTATTTCAGGTTTGTTATGTGCTACTTAACCTAATTAAGATGTGTTGGGTCGGTTGGTTCGGGTTCGGCGTGGTCGTGGTAAGAACTGAGACACTTAGTCTCTTAAATTGGCTTAATATTTGGAAAAGTTAACTGGGAGTTGACTTATTGGTAAACGACCTCGGAATGTAGATACGGAATAGATTTGGCTTGAATTGGCGAAATTGAATTTTTGGCGATTTTCGGTATGCAATGGAAAATTAGCTATCGAGGTTGGAATAGAATTCCAGAAGTTGGTGCAGGTTCATAGTGTCATTATAGACGTGTGTGCAAGTTTTCAAGTCATTCAGACATGTTTTGGTTGGTTTCGGCATCATTGGCAAAATTTAGAAATCTCAACGTTCATAGGCTTGAATCTGATGTGATCTTAGTGATTTAGCATTGTTTTGGGTGTTTCGAAGACTCGATTAAGTTTGAATAAGGTTATGGGACTTGTTTGTATTTTTGGTTGGGGTCCCGAGGGGCTCGGGTTGATTTCGGATAGTCATCGGAAGGATTAAAGTTTGAAAATGCAGCTGAAGGAGCTGCTGGTGCCAGGTTTCTGGTGTGGCCGCACCTGCGAAAGGGTAGCCGCAGATGCAACGCCGCAAGTGTGAGGTAGCTTACGCAGGTGCGATAATGGGTCAAGCTGGAGAAAGTCGGAGGTTCGAGACTTGGACCGCACCTGCGAAGTCGCAGGTGTAGGTAATTCACCGCAGGTGCGAGAAATGGGCCTTAAGTGGATTTCCACAGGTGAACACATGAGACCGCAGCTGCGGAGAGAAGGCCGCAGATGCGATTTCACTAGGCAGGAAGTATAAATACTTGCCTTCGCGAATTTTAGGCACTTTCATCATATTTTCATGCAGGTTGAGGTTTTTGGGAGTAAATTGAAGAGGGAGTTCAAGGGATTTCCGTGGAGGTAAGTTTCTCGGACTAAAAACTTTATTCTATGTTGATATTTGACAGATTAAGCATGAAATTAGTTGAATTTAATGGTATAAATTGGGGGTTTGTGAAGAAGAAGGATGGTTCTATGCGTATGTGAATTGATTATCTGTAGATGAACAAGCAACATTTGAGAGTTGTGGTTCGGACTCTGAGGGAGAAGAGGTTGTATGCAAAATTTTTGAAGTATGAGTTCTGGCTTGATTAAGTAACTTTCTTGGGGCACGTGGTGACCAGCGAGGGTATTCAGGTCGATCCGAAGAAGATAGAGGCAGTGCAGAGGTGGCCTAGACCGTGATCAGCTACTGAGATTCACAGTTTCCTTGGTTTGGCAGGGTACTATCGCCGTTTTGTAGAGGTATTCTCATCTATTGCATCACCTATGACCAGAATAACCTAGAAGGGTGCTCCGTTTAGGTGCACGGAGGAGTGTGAGGAGAGCTTTCAGAAGCTCAAGCCAGCTTTGACTACAGCTTCGGTGTTGGTTTTGCCTACGGGTTTAGGTTCTTATACAGTTTACTGTCATGCCTCAAGAGTTGGCCTTGAGGCCGTTTTGATGCAGAACGAAGGGTGATTGCGTACGCATCCAGATAGTTGAAGGTGCACGAGAGGAATTATCCAGTGCCTGATCTGGAGCTAGCAGCCATTGTCCATGCCTAGAAGATTTGGCGTCATTATTTGTATGGAGTGCATTGTGAGATTTTCACTGATCACTGTAGTTTGCAGCATCTGTTTAAGCAGAAGGATCTGAATTTGCGTCAAAGGAAATGGTTGGAGCTTCTCAAGGATTATGACCTCACTATTCTATATCATCCTGGGAAGGCCAATGTAGTGCCCGATGCCCTGAGTCGTAGAGCAGAGAGTTTGGGGAGTCTAGCCTACCTACCAGCGGCAGAGCGACCTTTAGAACTTGATGTTCAGGCTTTAGCGGGTCAGTTGGTGAGATTGAATCTATCAGAGCCCCTACGAGTATTGTCTTGTGTAGCCTCTAGGTCTTCTCTTTATGATCAGATTAGAGCACGCAATTATGATGATCCACATTTGCTAGTTCTTCAGGACAGGGTCCGTCAAAGTGATGCCAGAGATGTGGTTATTGGTGATGACGGCGTCATGATGATGCAGGGCCGGATTTGCATGCCCAATGTGGATGGGCTTCGAGAGTTGATATTAACAGAGGCTCATAACTCGCGGTATTCCATCCATCCGGATGCCGCGAAGATGTACCAGGATCTGAGACATCATTATTGGTGGAGGAGGATGAAGAAGGATATTGTTGATTTTGTAGCTCGGTTTCTCAACTACCAGCAGGTCAAGTATGAGCACCAGAGGCCAGATGGATTACTTCAGAGGTTAGATATTCCGGAGTGGAAGTGGGAGTGGATTACCATGGACTTTGTATTTGGACTCCCACGGACCTCGAGGAGATTTGATGCTATATGGGTTATTGTGGATCGGCTGACCAAGTCCGCGCACTTCATTCATGTTGGTACTACTTATTATTCAAAGCAGTTAGCTGAGATTTATATCAGGGAGATTGTCCGATAGCATGGGGTTCCAGTTTCTATCATTTCCGACAGAGGTAATCAATTCACATCTCAGTTTTGGAGGGTCGTGTAGAGGGAGTTAGGTATTCAGGTTGAGTTGAGCACAACATTTCATCCTCAGATAGATGGGCAGTTGGGGCGCACTATTCATATTTTGGAGGACATGTTGCATGCGTGTGTCATTGATTTTAGGGGTTCATGGGGCCATTTTATGCCGCTCGTGGAGTTTGCATAGAATAATAGTTATCAGTCAAGTATCCAGATAGCTCTGTATGAGGCTTTATATGGTAGGAGGTGTAGGTCTCCGGTTGGTTAGTTTGAGCCGGGTGAGGCCAGGCTATTGGGCACAGACTTGGTTCAGGATGCGTTGGGTAAGGTGAAGTTGATTCAGGAGCGGCTTCGCACGGCGCAGTCTAGGCAGAAGAGTTATGCGGACCGGAAGGTTCGGGATGTGTCTTTCATGGAGGGAGAGAAGGTTCTGTTGAAGGTTTCACCCATGAAAGGTGTAATGAGGTTCGGGAAGAGGGGAAAGCTGAGTCCCCGGTTCATTAGGCCATTTGAGGTGCTTTAGAGGATTGGAGATGTGGCTTATAGAATTGCCTTGACACCCATCTTATCGGGTATACATTAGGTGGTCCATGTTTCGAAGCTCCGGAAGTATGTTGGTGACCCGTCCCATGTTTTGGACTTCAGCACGGTTCAGCTCGAGGGAGATATGTCATATGAGGTAGAGCCAGTGGCTATTTGGGGTCGTCAGGTCAGGAAGTTGCGGTCCAAGGATATAGCTACAATGAAGTTTCACTGGAGAGGACAGCCGATGGAGGATGCCACCTAGGAGACCGAGCGGGAAATGCGGAGCAGATATCCTCACTTGTTTGAGTCTCCAGGTATGTTTCTAGACCCGTTCGAGGACGAACATTTGTTTAAGAGGGGGATGATGTAATGAACCGGACGTTCATTCCATTAGATTAGCCATGTTTCCCCTATTTTAGCTTTGTTATGTGTTATTTAACCTAATTGTGATGTGTTGGGTCGGTTGGTTCAGGTTCGGGGGAGTTGACTTATTGGTAAACGACCTAGGAATGTAGATCTTATGGTTCGAATTGTGAATTGTGGTTTTGATGTCCGGAGTAGAATTGGCGAAATTGAGTTTTTGGCGATTTCCGGTCGGCAGTGAAAAATTAGCTATCGAGGTTGGAATGGTATTCCGAAAGTTGGAGTAGGTTCGTAGTGTCATTTTGGACGTGTGTGCAAACTTTCAGGTTATTCGGACGTGTTTTGGTTGGTTTCGGCATCATTGGCGAAATTTAGAAATCTTAAAGTTCATAGGCTTGAATCCGATGTGATCTTGGTGTTTTAGCGTTGTTTTGGGTGTTTCGAAGGCTCGACTAAGTTTGAATAAGATTATGGGACTTGTTTGTGTATTTGGTTGGGGTCCCGAGGGGCTCGGGTTGATTTCTGATAGTCATCGGAAGGATTAAAGTTGAAAAATACAGCTGAAGGAGCTGATGGTGCCAAGTTTCTGATGTAGCCGCACCTGCGGAAAGGTAACCGCAGGTGCGACGCTGCAGGTGCGAGGTGGCTTGCGCAGGTGCGATAATGGGTTAGGCTGGAGAAAGTCGTAGGTGCGAGACTTGGACCGCACCTGTGCAGCCACAGGTGCGGGCGATTCACCGCAGGTGCGAGAAATGGGCTTTAAGTGGATTTCCGCAGGTGCGCACCTGGGACCGCAGGTGCGGAGAGAAGGCCGCAGATGTGGTTTCACTGGGCAGGAATTATAAATACTTGCCTTCGCAAATTTTAGGCACTTACCATTGAGGTAAGTTTCTCGGACTAAAAACTCGATTATATGTTGATATTTGACGGATTATTCATGAAATTAGTGGAATTTAATGGTATAAATTAGGGGTTTAGGGCTTCGGAAATTGAGACTTAAAATTGAGGAATTTAGGGTCAATTGTGGTCGGATTTTGATGCATTTTATATGTATAGACTCGGGAAAGGATGAGGATTCCTGTGATGCGATTTTTATAGAATTCTGAGACGTGGGCCTGGGGGCCGGGTTTGGCCAATTTCGGGGATTTTTGTTAAATTTGATAATTTTCGAGTGGGCCTTGTTCCTTTAGCGTATCTTGCTGATATTAATTAGGTTTTGGTTAGATTCAGAGCAATCGGGAGCCAATTGGAGAGGCAAGAGCATCGTGGATTAGTATTTGGGCCGGTTTGAGGTAAGTAGTGACTGTAAATCTTGTCCTGAGGGTATGAAACCCCGGGCTTCGTATTTTCTCATTATTTTTGGAAATGGCGCACATGCTGGATGACGAGTGTGTGGCATGCACTAATTGGGATTTGGACTTGGTCCTTTCCGTGGCGACCTGTTTAGACCCCTCTGGGGATTTTACTGCTTTTCCTCAGTGTGTTGACTATGATTTACACTCAGTCATATTATGTTTAACTGATTTCGAAACTCAGCCTCATTTACACTATTTTGAGATATAAAATGATGTTTTTGGGTCGACTACCGCGTTTTACTGATAGCCCGAGGGGCTTTCTGAGTGTTTCTGATTGAGTGAAGCCGAGGGCCTGATTGTGAGGATATGATATGCCACGAGCTGGCTTGATATCAGCAATTGGGCTGAAAGAGCCCCTCCGGAGTCTGTACACACCCCCAGTGAGCGCTGGTACCTACTGAGTGCGAGTGCCGAGTGACGAGTGACTGGGAGGCCCGAGGGGCTGATACTGAGTGATTGTGAGGCATGCTGAGTGACTGATTCTGAGTGATGATTTTCCCGAGGGGAGATTTATTATATATGTTTTGGCCCGAGTGGCTATTTAGGATTTATTTCATTTTTCACTAAACTCTTGGGAATTTTTCTGAAATTGTTAGAAATCATACTTTTCAAAGGATTTTTACTGAATTTGGCTTTTAAAGCATGTTGATTTAATGTATACATAGTTGGAAGAAAGATTGGCGTACTCGCATTACTTCTTGCACCCCTGTGTGCAGATACAGGTGCTGGTACCTAGCGCTTTTCTTACCTCTTGCGGAGCCGGAGTTGGGACTTCGAGGTAGATATTCAACGTCCACATCATTTCTTTTCCCATTTCTTGTTTTGTATTTAGTTCCTCGTTCCAAGTCTTGATGTATTATGACAGTAGGGTTACTTTGTACTACTCATAGATGCTCATGACAGTTGACTCCGGGTTTTGGGGCTGTGTATAAACTTTTTTAATCATTTTGTTGCTTTAAACTGCTTAAGCGAAAGACTTTTGTGAAATATCAGAAACGTTTTGGAAATTATAAAAATATTATGTCAGTATGTGATTGTTGGCTAGCTTAGTTCCATGTTAAGCGCCATCACGGCCTGCTTAGGATTTGGGGTCATGAAAGGTATGGAAATGTTTATATTCTAGAACACATTGAGAACTTAGACACTCACATTGTCTAGCATCCATTTTTGATGACCTCTGGATTTGGCATCAGAAACTTGGTCATGCAAGCATGCACCTGATTGGAAAACTGTCTAGACATGACCTAGTCATTAGTCTTCCCCAACTTATTTCTCTAGGAATCATGTGTGTGATGCATGTCAACTTGGTAAGTAAACTAGAACTTCGTTCAAGCTCAAAGATATTGTCTCCACATCCAAGAATTTATAGTTATTGCATATGGACTTATTTGGGCCTATTAGAACTAGTATCAGTAGAGAAAAATGGTATTCATTTGTTATCGTTGAAGATTAAAAACGTTTTACATGGATAATATTTCTGGCTCATAAAGATGAAACTTTAAAGAATTTTGAGATCTTCTGTAGAAGGGTTAAAAGGGAAAAAGGGTATCTCATTTCAAATATACAAAGAGATCACGGAGGCGAATTTGAAAGTAAATTATTAAAAAACAATTTCAATGAACAAAGATCTACTCACAATTTCTCAACTCCTAGATCACCTCAACATAATGGCGTAGTTGAACGTAAGAATTGAACCATGCAAGATATGGTCAGAACAATGACACTGGAGCATTTTTCCAAATCAGTTTTGGGCAGAGGCAGTCTGCAGAGCATATCATATCCTTAACATATGTTTCATCGGTCTATATTGAAGAAACATCTATATGAACTATGGAAAGGCAAAGGACCAAACATCGACTACTTTGGGCCCTTTGGAAGCAAATGCTTTATTCATAACAGTGGTAAGGAAAATCTTGATAAGTACGATCCAAGAAGCGACGAAGGTATATTTGTTGGTTGTTCATATAACAATAGATCATTTTGATTATATAACAAACATACTTTGTGTGTAGAGGAGTCAGTTCACATTATCTTTGATGATATCGTCACGACCCAAACTGATGGGCCACGACGGGTGCCCGAGTCCTAACCTATCGAACACCCTTAAGCATAGTTTAAGATATAAACATGAATAACATATGCGAGGGAAACCTGTCCAAAAGAAATATGTACATATACATGCGGAAATATAGTGGACCGAGACGGCAAGGCTACTATAGACAACTATATACCCAAAACTGGAAGTCGATAATGCCACATACTATCCAACTATACATAACTGTCTACAGACCTCTAATAGAAATACAACTGTACAAAGACGGGACTGAGCCACATCATATCCATATATATATACACAACATTATCATACCAAAATCAAAAGCAACTCCGGATCAAGTGGAGCACGCCAACTTTTGCTGATCAAGGATCCTAAAAAGGTGGCCATCGACTTGCCTATCTACACCTGCGGGCATGAAACGCAAGCCCCGGGAAATAGGGCATCAGTACGAATAATGTATTGAGTATGTAAGGCATGAAAATTAGTACATAGAAGACATAGATGAAACATGAAATAAAGGAATCCATCTATAAGTCTGAATAACTTTGTAAATTCTGAAACATTTATAATGTCATGAACGCGCATATAAATTTCATGTCATGCATAGGTATAGGTGTACATAATATCATCAAGCCTCTGAGGGCATCCCATCATATCGTCTCTGCCACTGTGGGAAACATCATCAACATAACCAATTGATCAGGTGGTGGTGCATATATAACACCGTAACCTTTTTCCCATATCCCATATCCATATAATATACATATATACTCGTATATAACAACATCTGGTCATGGGTCAATGTACATGTATAAATGCATGAAATGCAAACGAAATACTTTGATAAGATCTTATCCGAATGCCATAAAAATCAGTATACCTTTCAGCTAAACATTATCAAATACATATTTTTCTGAGACCCATGAACAGAAGATATAATAATAATTCACATGGGAAATAAAAAATATAGACACCCCTAGTATTTCTATGAATAGAGTCATTTATGAAAGTTGCGTATTTTTCTCGTTTCATTTGTATTATTTGGATCATTCCAAAAATAAAGAAGGGGTAGCCTTAACATACTTGGATTAGGAAAAATCCGTATTATTTTCTTTAAAAGATTGCACCATTCTCCTTTAGAACCGCAAAATTTTACGTTGCTACAGTTCTAACAATTCTCGTTGGAATTGTTTGGTTGCAATAATTTTCGTTGGAAGCTTTGTTGGATTGAACCTTAGAGTTTGTTTTAGAAATTCTTTGAATTAGGAGGAAAGGTATCTGATCTCTTACTTTTCTATTCTATGTCTAAATGAGACCAACTTTGCATAAATGAGACAAAACTTTGTATAAACTTGGATGGTCTTACACGTTAATGTCCTATTTACTTTCGATAGCCACCTAAGCCCATATGACTAAGAGTCATATGCCTTAGTAGTGGCTTTCTGCCACGTGGGGTGGGTTTTTTTAACAATATCTAATAATTTATTAGTTAATTGGGTAATATTATGTTACCCAGTAATTAACCAATTATCCGCACAATTAAAAATTATCTCAAATTACTTAAAATTCTACTCATTTTTAATACGCCTTAAACATCATACTATCATGGTCATATGGTACCTTGTATGGTACTAGTCCATAAATATCGGGTATTATAACTGAGACCGTATTTTATCCCAAATCGAAAACCTTCAATGAAACTCATTTTCTTTAATTCGTGTACCCTTTATCCTTCATGGCACTTACTTATCGCTTGTTATAAATAGCATAAATACGTTAACCTCAAGATAATATCATCTCCGAGTCTACGTTGATTTACTGGAGACGAAACTTTAACGTACGAAAATGCGAGATGTAACATCCTTCCCCCCTTAGAAACATTCGTCCTTGAATGTTTAACTCCATGGGATCTATATAACTTTTGCAGAATCGCCTTTGTAACAACACTGCTACCAATTCTTCCTATAGAAACTCAATAATTCAATGCCACATAGTGCCACAATCATCAATAACGATAATGGCCTCATACAACCAACGACAATAATTAACACAAGAATCCATACACGTACCTTAAGGTTGTGATGTCTCAATCGGACCTTTCTCTGGAGGAGGAAATAAGTAGGGATATCTATACTTCATGTCTTCCTCGGTCTTCCAAGTCATTTCTTCTACATTGTTGTTTCCCTAAAGTACTTTCACCGAGGCTATGTCTTTAGTTCTCAATCTCCGAACCTATCTGTCTAATATAGCAATAGGAGTTTGTTCATATGATAGCTGCTCTATGACCTGAACGTCATCAACTGACACCATTCTGGAAGGATCTCCCATATATTTACGGAGCATAGACACATGAAAGACTGGATTTACATATTCCAAGTTCGAAGGCAAGACCAACTCATATGCTACCTGGCCAACCTTGCGTATGACCCTATATGGTCCAATGTACCGAGGGCTAAGTTTTTCTTTCTTACCGAACCTCATGACACCTTTCATCGGTGATACCTTTAGGAATACCCGATCATCAATCTGAAAGTCCAAGTCTCGCTGTCGATTATCCGCATAAGACTTCTGACGGCTTTAAGCTGCTAATAGACTTTTCCTGTATAAGCTTAATTTTCTCGATTGCACGCTGAATTCTGGTCCTACTAACGTAGTTTCCCCAACATCAAACCACCCTATAGGCAACCTACACTTTCGTCCATAAAGAGCTTCGTATAGAGCCATCTGAATACTGGAATGGTAACTATTATTATATATGAACTCAATAAGTGGCAGATGATCATCCCAACTACCCTTGAAGTCTATCACACAAGCTCGTAACATATCCTCAAGTGTCTGAATAGTAAGCTCAGCTTGTCCATCTGTCTGGGGATGAAATTATGTACTAAAACTTACCTGAGTCCCTAATCCTTTTTGGAAGGACCTCCAGAAGTTTGGTGTAAATTGAGCTCCTCAATCTGATATAATAGAGACAGGGACACCATGCAGTCATACTATCTCCTTAATATAAAGCCTTGCATAATCCTCTACGAAATATGTAGTCCTAATGGGTAGAAAATGGACTGATTTTGTAAGCCTATCAACAATCACCCATATAGAATCAAACTTACACTGGGTACGAGGTAAGCCTACGATGAAATCCATATTAATCACTTCTCATTTCCATGTAGGAATCTCCATATCCTTTGATGGTCAATCTTAACATACTGGTAGTTAGGACCCTGAGCAACAAACTCCGCTATATCCTTTTTCATTCCATCCTACCAATATACTTCCCTAATATCATGATACATCTTTGTCGCTCCTGTATGGATAGAATAGCGAGAATAGTGAGTTTCTCCCATAACCTGTCAGTGCAGCCCTGCAACATTAGTGACACATAATCTTCCTCTATATCTGAGGGGTGGTATCCATTAAATGAACTAGCATAGGATCCTCATACTGGCGTTCCTTCACTTTAGTTACTAACGAGGATGTTGTCATATCCTGAATTGTAATTCCAATATCACCTGAGTCCAGTAATCGAACTCCAAGACTAGCTAGCTGATGAATTTCATGGGCTACTCCTGTATTCTATATATATATATATGACAGGCTGATCACGCTCAACTATGTCTAATAAAAGACTAAATGGGCGTTGCAAATATAATCCGGGGTATTATGCCCAGAGTCGATCCCACAGGGAATTTACGTATCAATCAAGTCTTTAGAATACGCAACTTTTACTCAATCAATTCTCTCAAGTTTTTTTAATATAAATTGGTGATGTTTTACTAATTCGACTGACGGTAATAACAAATAGCAGTTACTAATAATGTGATGTAAACAATTATGAGAAAGGTCTAAGGTTATGGTTTCCCCCGTTGGTGAACTTACTTCTCGGATACTTCTTATAGTTTGATTAGTTGTCTCTATCAATCATGAACACTCTATCTACCATAAATCTCTCTCAAGTAATTATGATAATTTACTAGACGCACTCTCTCAAGTTACGCTAGCTAGATTGCATTACAGTTCACTTTATTTTGCACCCGAGGTATCGTTATCTCTAATCCAACCTCTACACCCTCGGTTATGAATTTCGTCTATACTCTGGGAGTGATGTTGTTCAAACAACTACCTAAATATGCACTCTCTCTCGAGTAGATACATAATCAATAGGTGCAACTAATTGAGGGCCCTTTCAATCAACTACCAGAAGAACGTAGTTGAACAAATAGAGATAAATCAACCAATCAAAACTATATTAATAACACAATAAGTTTATCCCCAATGGGTTCTACCAAAACCCTAGATTAAAGAAGTTAGCTAGACATGTTCACAAGAATCAAATCTAAAATAAATTGCATAATTGAACTACAAAGTAATGAATAAAAGATGTAAAATCAATGTTTTGTCACTTCAATGGTTTCCTCTCTTCGAATCCTTCGAATCCCCAACGGGTTGTGTTTTAGGGGTCTATTTATATGTTTAGGACAAGCCCTAAACGTGTAGGAGACTTCTATTTCAACCGGGAAACACTTAAACTCGTCAAAACTCAGAATTGACTGAACTTGGGACCCCGGGCATTTGGGCTCAAACGCCCCCTTAAGGCCAGGGCAGGCTTGGCATTTGGGCTGTAACGTTCCCCTAACGCCAGGGGCTGCCTGGCTTTAGGGGCCAAACGCCCGGCTATCGCCAGGGTGTTTCCTCTTCGACCCTTAAGCGTATTTTCGACGTATTTGCATCCCTTTAGCTCCGTTTCCATCTCCACTTCACCTACACATGAAATAAACTCCATTAAGCACATAAAAAGTGTGTTTTTATCATTAACGCACATAAAATGTAAGGCACATAACATATTAAACCATGAATTCTAGCCTCGCATCAATACCCCACACTTAAATATTTGCTTGTCCTCGAGCAATCACACTACACTCATGTACACAACTTATTAAGCAAATGCCATACCAAGAATATTTAAAACATTTCAAGCACAAAGGTGTGACATCCTCGCCTCAATTATCGACTCACAAATACCATGCTTTATTCACAATTCACTAATTACTCTAACATAGAGGTCGACAACATTACCTTTCCTTCATGAATCATGTGCCCTCACCAAATCAAAGAGCTAGTTCCTCACACAATAAAATTTAAGAACACTTAGGAACTCAAGATAGAAAGAATTCACTCGCTCTCAGAAATAATATTCATATGCCACAAAAGATGCACCATAGGCTTGCCCGTAGTGTACTACTCTACTAATCGAGCTCATTCAGTCTAGGATCAAGTAGGACTTTATTTGGTTGTAATGTAGGCTGCGGGACGGGTAGGATACATTTGGATATAAGAGTGACTACACCTCCCTAAGAACTTTAATACATAAAATTTAACGTTCAACCTCAAACTCATTTTACGCCAAACTCCACCTTTACAACAATGTTATTCCCCATACTTCTTTAAGCACAATTACATTAAGCAGTCACCAC
>ML373150.1:53321-67442 GCA_005239525.1 Nicotiana knightiana | reverse complement strand
TTTCCAGATTTATGATATTTTCCAACTGCTGCCACCAAAGATTCAAGTGGGTGTTTTCTCTGCTACTATGCCGCCAGAGGCCCTTGAAATTACTAGGAAATTCATGAACAAGCCTGTGAGGATTCTTGTGAAACGTGATGAGCTCACTCTTGAAGGTATCAAGCAATTTTATGTCAATGTTGATAAGGAAGAATGGAAGCTTGAAACTCTTTGCGATCTTTACGAGACCTTAGCCATCACTCAGAGTGTCATCTTTGTTAACACTAGACGTAAGGTTGATTGGCTCACTGACAAAATGCGCAGCCGTGATCACACTGTATCTGCAACTCACGGAGACATGGACCAGAACACTAGAGATATCATTATGCGAGAGTTCCGATCCGGGTCATCTCGCGTGCTCATCACCACTGATCTTCTGGCACGTGGTATCGATGTGCAGCAAGTTTCCCTTGTTATTAACTATGACCTTCCGACTCAGCCAGAGAACTACCTGCATCGTATTGGTCGTAGTGGACGTTTTGGAAGGAAGGGTGTTGCTATCAACTTTGTCACAAAGGATGATGAAAGGATGCTTTTTGACATTCAGAAGTTTTATAATGTTGTCATCGAGGAGTTGCCAGCCAATGTGGCTGATCTCCTTTGAGGTTGTTTTGGTTATGTGAGGTGAATTCTTCCTTACATGAAGTAATTTAATATCTTATTCTTAGGTTAGTTAGAATTCTACCGGGCTTAGAATTGGGAAATGCAGGTGCCATGATTCACCATGGAACCTGTAAATCTTCAATTTTGGTTGGACTATCTACTATCAATTTTATCGGGTTGCCTTTTGTATTGTAAGTCTACAATAACTTCAGTTTTTGGATGTTCTTTGAAATTTTATTGAGATTTTAACTCTTGACCTTGTTATTGTGTATGAGGAAGCTTTTAGAGGCAAATTGTTTTATTTGAACTGTGTGATAGTTTCACGCTTTGTGGTGCTTTTGTGTAGTTTGCTTTTGATTTGAGACACACATTGTAAATGGAAGATGGTGCATGTGTTGATGTATATTGTATTTGAGACTTATTAGCTTCCATGTGATCATTAAGCCAGGATTGGTGCAATGGATGTCCTCTCCCTCCCTCTTGTATGACATGTGTAGTGAGTAAAAGGCCCACCTGGTCGACTAAGCTCCTACTATGCACGGGGTTCGGGAAAGTGTCGGACCATAAGGGTCTATTGTACGCAGTCTTGCCCTATATTTCTGCAAGAGGCTGTTTCCATGGTTCGAATCCGTGACCAGGAGGTCATATAGCGGTTAAAGAAAATGAGACTTATTTTCTACTCATAAGTACTATCTCAAGTATAGGACCAGGATTAGTACTGATCCGTCCACAATTACAGAAGCTGCCACATCAAGTTGCTGGAACCATTGCCCTCTATGTGGTTTCTGGAGTCTGGGACTTTGTGTGATAATTATCCCAGTATGTAAAAGGAAAGAAAAGGCCATTAGACTTTCCTAATTACCCAGCAGACTTATATAGTTTTGAACATGCATCCAATTGAGCCTATCATTTTCTATTTTGGTTTAACCATCAAGTATACACAACTTATTGGCTTGATTAATCCGAATTTATACTAGTTATGCCCACTAAAGGAGTAAAGTGCCCCTACTAAGAGTTTACAATTTCATGGCTCGAACCCGAGATTTCTAAGAATAGACGGATCTGAATTGTCATTTCTACTTGTACTATTTGCGTGTGTTGTGTGAATAATTTTGAAAAATATTATAAATAGTAAGTTTGGGGCCCATAAAGAACTCGAAACATTGAGCTCTGCAGTTCAAATTTTGGATCTGTCTTCGTCTATATGACCTAGGAAGAATAATTAAAGAAAGTCATATAAGAAATAGAAACCAGTTGCTATAAATTTAATGGAACTTTAACAATTAAAGAAAGTTTGGCACTATGGGATTGTTTGGACAATATGGTGTGCTCTTTATGCAATGCAGCAATGCAACTGAGACTCTCGTCTATAGAGCTAGTGTACCAATCTCTCTCATAAAATTGTCTATATCCGTTTGATTTTGCACATTATTTATATGTATATTTAATACAACTACTCTTGCGTTGCACGTATATCCTATTTTAATGGATATAATTTTTTTTAAAGTTACACTAATAATATATTAAAATTTATGTTTGAGCTATAAAATTAAAATTAACAAAAGTGTAAATTTTCTAAAAATTATTGATCCTAATTACTTAATTTTCAAAGAAAGAAGCATATTTTATCCAATTTGTATTTTTAATTTCTTTTTTTTAGATACAATCCAACTGTATATTTCATTATTTAGAGGCTAAATTTGTGAAACACTTAGCCGGAACATCACCATAAATAAAAATAGTTTTAGCTAAAATAACAAAGTGCTAATTGTTTATTATTTGTTATTTTTCTTTATATGAAAATGACTATTTATTTTAATTATGTATTTTTATTTCGGGTCAAATCAATAAAAAAAAGTTGGCTAGAGCTTTATTATTTTCTTGCTTAATTAAAAAGGTATAGCTAAAATAATGGAGTTGCAATTGTTTTCAAAAATCGAAAACATTTTTAAAATGCTTCACATACTAGTTGTTTAACTAAATAGAATAATTATTATAATATTCTATAGTCATTAATGACTATTTTTTGGAAGATTCGAAAAACTTTAGTAATAATTCTTAAAAAAAATAATTCAAATAAAAAAAAATTATATTTATTTATAATAAAATCTTGCTCGATATTAAATTACTAAGTATTAGGAATTTTTACCTAATTTAAATAAGAAAAGATTTAATAGTCAAAATCTTTAAAAACGAACTGATGATCTCATATAAATGATTTGAGGTTCACATTAAGCATCCTAAATGTTATATTCAATTAGTACACTTTATATTAGGTAAAATATTGATAGATTTTAAACTCTTAAATAAAAGGACTTCCTATCTAGTTTAATAAGAAAATATATTATAAGCAAAAATTTAGGTAATTCCAAGGTCCTAAATATTAGGAAAATGACTTAAATTACAATTTTATCTAATATGAAAGCTATTTTTAAAGGGTAAAAAATACAAACGACATTTCGTTAAATACCTTCATGCTTTTAATATAGTATAAATATAAATATAGATATAATTTTTCTGACCAAGTGGTGTTGGATAAGGTGCGTCCGCCTCTGTTCGTTGGTTGTAATTCGCATAAAAATGAAGTACGTGAAACATAACGTAGATGCTTACATTTACATACTACTTGCAAAATACTCAAAGAGTCAATCAAGTTCGAAGCCGTTGTAAAGAGAAGCCTGAGTCAAGAACCTAATGAGATTTAAATATGCAACCAAACTTGATAGGAGAAAGTATGATAAAAAAGCTTATTGTTGAAGGATAATTATACCAAATAGTTTATGGGATTCGTCCTTATTTTTTTTAGCTAGTATATATAAATTATTTAATATTATACATATATTATATGTTTATTCGACGGCTATTTATATTTAAACGGTTGGGTGGACGCTATTTAAGTTAATTCTTACTTTTAAGAGATTTTTTACATAGATATACTATGTTATAAATTTATTTACCACTTTTCTTTAGGTTCCTTAAAAATTGCATTATCTATCTATATTTATTATTTTTATACAAAACCATGATAAAAGAAGAATCCCTTAAATTTAGGGATTAATTGTAATGTAACCCTCCCCCTTCCTATTCTCCACATATGGCAATTTAATTGTCCCCATACAAGCACCATTTCTTCCCAATTTTAAAAGACTTCAAAATCATTTTCTCTTTCATATAAATCAACCAAACCCTCTCTTTTTTTCGCACAAATCAAGTGAATATCTCTCTAAAATTGTAGCATCATATGTTTTTCAAAATTAATTCCACCAACAACCATTACAAAGCTTCAACCATTGACAAATTCATCGATATTATCTCTAAATTTATAGCAGCAGAGGGTTCACCATTGACAACTATTAAAAAAAAAATTAAGCTTTGAATTCGATAATCATGTTTTACGAATTTGTGATTTATTGGGTGTTCGTGAAAACAATTGAGAATTTTCTTTGGAGTTTATATATCAATTTTTTGATGGAGATTGATTAAGTTTAGAGTTAGTTTTAGGTGAATTTTCAGATTGAAACTCAAAGAAAAAGACATTTCATAATTGTATCATGATTGTATGATACTTGTATCATAATTGTATCAGCTTTGTATTTGAATCGTATCTAATACATCAATATCTAAAACATCACAAAGTTTAGGTGGAATTTTCAAATTAAACTTAAATAAGACAAAGATCGAAATTGTATCACGATTGTATCATTATTGTATTATAATCATAATTATATCACAAGTATATTTAACTTATATTTGATACATCAAAATTCAAAATAATATCTGATACAATATTAATACTACTATAATATAATATTGTATCAATTTAAGTTTGAAGTTGATTTTAAGTTGTATCAGAATAGTATCATAATAATATCATAATTTTATCATAATTATGTCAGAAATTATTTCAGCATAATATCAAATTCGTATCAAAATTGTTTCTGAAATATATCTAATGCATCAATGTATGAAACAGCACCTGGTTCATTACTGATACACGTATAATATAATATTGTATCAGAATTGTATCAGTTTCTTTTAGAGTAGAAATATGATAGGTAGAAAATTTTCAAATTCCCTGTAATTTTTGCGATGGATCTTTAAAATTGTATTAAATTCCTTTTTTAGAAAATATTATCATACAAAAGTAAGCATTTCTAATTATTTTGAAATATGACTGCTATTGTCGTCATAGAATTTTAGAGAAAAAAGTAATTCAATGTTGAATTGATATCGAATCTCGCTATATATATATATATATATATTAAAATGCTCGAGAATTGTTCTTATGCTAACTATATGTATTTATGCTCGAGAATTATATGTATTTTTTATTTTCAAATGGGCCAATTTGTGGATGAGTGTGTTAGGCAAACAAACTGAAGAAATTAGGGGGGGAGGGGGGATGAGGGTGAAGAGGAGAGAAAAAAGAGAGAAAATAATTTAATTGAGTCCCTTAATTGAAGGCGCTAATAATGAGTTGAGAGCTTTTTAAGACGAAATGTATACAATTTGGAAGAAAAATCTAGATACTTATTAAAAATTTCAAAACATAGAGAAAATATGTAAATAAGTTTCTATTGTACTGTAGTGTATATAGGAAAACTCCTTATTTTTAATTATTACTCCCTTCGTTTCAATTTATGTGAGCCTATTTGATTGGGCACTGAGTACTTTAAGAAAAAAAAGAGAAAACTTTTGAACTTGTGGAGTAAATTTAGATACATATATTTTGGAAAAAAGGTCTAGATTTATCCCTTTACTATGGTATATAATTTATATCTGTCTCCCGTTATACTTTTCGTCCAGATCTATCTCTATTATTAACAAAGTTTGCATAATTGCGCTCGATCCTAACATCCCTCCACAGTGCTACTTAACCCCTTTAATATTTTGTCCATATCAGCAACTAAGTCAGAAGATCCCACTAATTAAAATTAACCAAACTTCCCTATGACTCTACCCCATTCAAGAAGATCTAAAAATAAAAAATTTCTGCCCTGGAAAAACCCAACAAATAATCTAAGATCCTAATCTAATCACTTGTTGCAGATCTCCATAGTATTCTTAACTCATTTGCCCTCAAGTCGTCAAACTCTTCCTAAATCCCCTAATTCTCAAACTCTTAATCCTCAATCTCATGAAACCTCAAATTATCAGAGATCTTATTTGTGAAACCTCAAACCAGTCAAACTCTTCCTAATTCCCCTAATTCTCAAACTCTTAGTAAACATCCTTAATCTCATGAAACCTCAAATTATCCGGGACCCCATTTGTAAAAACTCAAACAATAACTTTGGCTGGCCCAATCAACAAGAAAATTACAGCAATCAAAGTTAGAGCAACTAGGAAATCGGCTTATAATAACATAATTGAGAGCAACAACAAAAATGCTTGCGCATTTGGCGCAAAAATAATTCAGCTTAACAAAACAAATCATTGTTTGAGTTCCATTTGGACTCATTGTTTTGAGTATTTGCACTTTTCTCGGTAGTTTAGGGACTTGAGTATCTCCGCATGATGTATTATGATTTGCGTAAATCGTCGGTGTTGGTTTTCAAGTTATCCCGAATCGATTTGGATGAATGAACTTCAAGATTTAAGCTTTGAGTTGGAAGGGTTGACCAAGTTTGACCTTTTCGCATTGGATCTCAGAATGGAGTTTCGTGAGTTCCGTTAGCTCTGTTGGGTGATTTTGGACTTAGCAGCACGTACGGATTGTAATTTGGAGGTCCGTAGTTGAATTTGTCTTGAAATGGCGAAAATTGGATTTTTAGGAAGATTCACCGAGAGTGGAATTTTTGATATCGGGGTCAGATTCTGATTTCGAAAGTTGGAGTAAGTCCATAATGTCAAATGTGACGTGTGTACAAATTGAGGTCAATTGGACGTGTTTCGATAGGTTTCAGCATCAGTTGTAGAAGTCGAAGTTCCAAAGTTCATTGATTTTGACTTGAGAGGCGATTCATCGTTTCGAGGTTGTTATGCATGAGCTGAAGCTCCGAATAGGTTTGTTTCATCATGTAGAACTTGTCTTCAAAATTTGGGGCCATTTGGAGTTGATTTGATATGGTTCAGATGTTTGGTTGTGATTCTAGAAGTTTTTGAAGTTTCCTTTGATCTTCATGCATTTTGGCGTCCGATTCGTGATTCTAGAGGTTATTTTGATATTTTGATAGCTCGAGCGAGCTCGTGTTATGTTTTTAGACTTGTGTGGGTGTTTCTTTGGAGCCTCGGGGGCTCGAGTGAGTTTCGGATTATCTTGTTGAAAATTTTGAGTGCTGGTTCTGGTGTCATCGCATTTGCGATGTTTTGGTCGCAAATGCGATAATTGCATTTGCGATGTTTTGGTCGCAAATGCGATAATCGCATTTGTGAAGCACCCTCACATTTGCGAACCTGGGCTGCTGGGTAGGACTTCATTTTTGCAAAGAATTTCTCGCATTTATGATGGGCCCCTTTTCGCATTTGCGAAGTATTTGGTCGCAAATGCGACCTTAGCAGAAAATCCTTTAATTCGAATTTGCGATATTTTATTTGCATTTGCGGGGGTCGCATTTGCGAACCCCCTATCGCAAATGCGACATCTACAACCTGCTAAATATTGAGAATTCCGAGACTTTGCTTCATTTTGATATTTTGAACCCTAGCTTCGATGGGAGGCAAATTTGTGAAGGAATTTTCATACCAAATCATTGGGTAAGTACCTCTAATCAATTCTCAACTACATTTCATGATTTTACAAAAGATTTGACATCAAATTCATGAGAATCTAAGGAAAATTTTGGGGATTTTGTCAAAACCTTGAAAAATGGAAATTTGGGATTTGAGACTCCGAATATGACTCGAATTTGGAAACAAAATACGTATTTGGACTCCAGAGGTTATGGGTAGTCAAGACCTACCCTTGGACCTGGGTTTTGACCGGGCGGGCCCGTTGACTTTTGTTGACTTTTTAAAAATTGAACAAAAATCACAGCTTTATTAATTGAAATTGTTTTCCCTTGCTGTAACGATCCGGTCGGTCGTTACGTAGAATCTGCATTTATATTTACTGTTATTGCCTCATCATAGCCTTGTTATACTGTTTATGATGTGTTAGAGTTGGTAGGCTTGGAATCAGAATGATTGTAGTGAGAAGTTAGTCATTTAGTCTCTAAAAATAGCCTTATAGTTGGAAAAGTCAACCGAAAGTTGACTTAGTAAACGACATCGAATGCGGATTTTATGGCTCAGATAGCTTCGTTAGGTGATTTGGAACTTAAGAGTGTGTTCGGAATATTTTTGTGAGGACCGATGTAGAATTAGACTTGAATTGGAGAAAGTTAGTTTTTGGTAATTTTCGGTCGGCAGTGGAAATTAGGATATCGGGGTCGGAATGGAATTCCGACATTTGGAACAGGTTCATAATGTCATGTTGGATATGTCTGCAAAATTTCAGGTCAATAGAGTTGTTTTGGATAGTTTCGGCATCGTTGGTGGATTTTAGAAATTTCAAAGTTCTTAGGCTTGAATTTGATGTGATTTTAGTGTTTTGATGTTATTTTTAGTGTTTCGGGAGTGCAATTAAGTTTGAATGATCATATATGATATGTTGGTATATTTAGTTGGGGTCCCGAAGGGTTCGGGATTGATTTCGGATGGTTAACGGGAAGTTCGGAGTTGGAAATTTGCAGCAAACAGCTGCTGGTGTGAATTCACTGTTGTTTCTGCACCTGCGGATGTTTGATCGCAGGTGCTTGCCCGCAGGAGCGGAAGAAGGCTCCGTAGGTGTAAGATTTGGCCAGCTAGGGAAAAGGTCGCAGATGCGGATAGGGGGCCGCAGGTGCGGAATGTGAGTCGCAGGTGCGGAGTTAGGCCGTTTAATGAAAAGACGCATGTGAGGTTGATTTGACCGAAGGTGCGGTCCCACAGGTGCGAGAAATGGGCCGCAGGTGCGGAACCCCTGGGCAGAAAGTATAAATTAAAACCCTCCGCGACCATTAGACCTTTTAACACCATTTTTGAACGTGAATAGAGCTTGGAGGCGATTTTGAAAAGGGGAAATCAGTGTCGTTCGTTGAAGTAAGTATTTTAGACCCTAAAACTCGATTATAGGTGATTAAGGAACAAAATATCAGTGTTTAATCCATGAAAATCAGTAGAAAAAGGTGGAGTTGGGGCTTGAGATTATAAGACTTTTAGGGGTCGATTTGAGGGGTCAAACGAACTCCGATTTTAGTGTTCTTTATATGTACGGACTCGTGAGATGATGAAGAACATTTTGGTATAAAATTTTTTGAGTTCTGAGATGCGGGCCCGGAGGTCGGGTTTTGGCTAATTTCGGGTTTTGAGCTTAATTTGGTACTTTACAATTGGAATTCATTCCTTAAGCATAATTTGATGATAAAAATCTGAACTTGGTAGATTTGGAGAACTCAGAGGCCAAATTTAGAGGCAAATGCACTGCGGAATAGTATTTTAGCCGATTTGAGGTAAGTAACGTTTCCAAACTTGGATCTGAGGGTTCGAAACCCCGAACTAAATGAATTTATGACTATAATTGAGGTGACGTACATGCCAAGTGACGGGCGTGCGGGCGTGCACCGAGTATTTGTGGCTTGACTTATCCCATGACACCGCTTAGTGGTTATTCCCTGATGATATTTGTGCTTCTGTTAATGTGATAATTGTGAACCTGTTAGAAATCATGTTAAGTATAAATGCTATGCTTCACGCCGAAAATGTTGAGACCGAGTGGTCGTATATTACTGTCTCATTTTGTGATTATTTGATTTCATATACTCAGTCCTGTTATAGCATATCACTTCATATCTCAGTCTCAGTATTGTTAATTATATGCATACTTATCATTGTTTCGGGCTGATGGATGCATCTGTGATCCATGTGAGTGAGACTGAAGAGTAATGACTGATTGAGGCCGAGAGCCTGTTATTGAGACAGTTATGAGATCGGACTGCACACCGCATCAATATTAAACCATGCCTTCGTTGTCTTGATCTGGTGCTTGGGCTACTAGGGCCCCTCCGAAGTCTTTACACCACCAGTGAGCGCATTGATGATGAAGGATGGATCTTCCCTGGGCATGAATCTTGTCCGAAGCTTATGTTATGAGATGGATGGATCTTCCCTGGGCATGGATCTTGTCCGAAGCTGATGTTATGTGAGGGATGGATCTTTCCTGGACATGGATATTGTCCGAGTGTTGTATTCCGGAGATGGATCTTCTCCGTGGGGGCTGGACTGGCCTTTTTCCTCAGTACGGAGTGACTACGGTCACCGTTGTTTATGCATATTCCGGGATGGAACTTCCCTGGTCCTGAGACCCATATATAGTACTGAGTGGACTTATGTGGGAGAGTTGTGAGCACTATGTGCATTTTCACACTGTGACATGTTGGCATGTAGAACATATGGAGGTATATCTAGCATATTCTGTTGTTATTTTCTGAGAAACTGTGAACATGCCTAAATTACGCTGATGATTTAATTATTGAGGTTTAGTCCGTCACTACTTCTCAGCCCATAGTTTGGATTCGTTACTTCTGAGTTGGTGTACTCACGTTACCCCCTGCACCTTGTGTGCAGATCCAGGTATACCGGGACCCGATAGTGGATATTGAGCAGCTGTCAGGGTTTCATTGGAGTTGTCGAGGTGGCAGCTGGCGATCGCGACCTCGTCTTCTCTTCCTTATTCCACCCGTTGCACTTATTTTGAGACTATGTTGTCTATTTTTCATTTCTTCATTTTATAATATAGTAGCTCATGACTGAGTGACACCGGATTCGGGGTTGGAAATTTTAAATTTTGTTTCAAATATTGTTTTTAAACTTCAGACTCTTAGTATTATCAATAAATTCGTTTAAAAATTACATTTTTACTGGAAATTGAATTTAGCTTAGAAACAAAGGGGCGGCTTGCCTGGTTCCACGACAGGTGCCATCACGACCTCGAAATCGGGTCGGGACACTTGCATTGTGTGATGTATTTAAGTCATCTTTGGATAGATTGAGCCGAGCAGAGGTAAATTTGTAAAGGAAAAGCTAAATTAAGTATTGAATTGGCCGAATTGAGGTAAGTATCTTGCCTAACTTTGTTGAGAAATTTTTTCCTACTATTTGACATTGTTTGCTACATGTGAGGGTGATACATATATGAGGTGACAAGCATATATGCATGTGCTAGGGTTAACCATGCTCGGGGGTAAATTATGTTATAAATTGTATCTTGTAAATTCATGTGATCTTCTTGTTTCATGTCTTACTTGACTCCTAGATACTAAGAACATGATATTAAATGTTAGAAACTAAGACTTAACTTATTATAATTGATGTGTTTAGCTCGGTCATCACTATGCGTAATCATTAATACATTGCTACGACCGACATCTTAAGATACCCGATTATATGCTTTAGTTGTGGATCATTCGTGATATTTGTGAAAATACTTAAATAATAAGGTTCTTGCGGGTTTGTTGAACCATTGTTGCTTTGAAAGTTGTGATTGAGATTCATTTGGATTATTCGTTTAAAAACTCTCCTTGATGTTATTTATGTTCCTTGCCTTGTTGTCATTGTTATACACATGTTTGGTAAGGAAGAGTGTAAAGCACGAAAGGTGATGTCGTGTCATTATATATACAGTATCACGTGAGGAGAGTGTAAAGCACTGTTTAACCAAAGAATTAGACCCTTTGACTAAAGCTTATTTTTAAGATGAATACGGGTTACTGATAATCAAGGTAATGGAGAAAAATGAATAATAGACAATATTGCAGAAATATAGAAAATCGAAGTTGATTGTATTCGAGAATCAGATGCCTTTACAAGCTGTATTCCCCTCCCTTATATAGGAGATTCTTATAACGTACGACTCTTGCTATGGTTACTCATTAATGACTAATTATGACATTAATGAGGCATTACAAAGGATAACGGTAATTGGGGTTCGGTTACATAACGTTCGAGTAATCAATTATGGGTCTTTGAATCTGCCCGTAGCTTTGTCGAGATTCATTCCGACCATGCCTCTCTCTTGTTTTGATCAAGTTGAGTTTCCCGTGGCTGATAAGTTCGTGGGTTTACTGAACCTTGCCTCTTTGTACCGTACCTCTTCAAAGAATCACATCTAGCTGTCGCGTTTTCTTGTGTCCAAGTGACTGGATGAGTTGTCAAAAGTTGGCTTACGTGTGAAACTCTTTTTTACCAATACAAATAGTCCCCCCACTTACCATATATTTAAAAATTAATATTTGGTAAGTGGATATTCATTTATGGCGGGAATATTTTGCCGCCACTTTTCCTTGAATAATTGTATCCTTCTCTACACCATATGCGTCATTTGTCACTTTCATTTAATGCTCATACCACGTGTCCTTTTCGGATTGGTTCTGTATTTACTCGGCACCTTTTAGGCTTTTTGCGGCTGTGCCAGTCCCGAAGTGACCTCTTCAATTATGACTTTTCATTATTATTTTCCTTTTTCTTCACGTTTGACGGTTGTCTTCAAGTATAAATACATTTTTTCTTTTCTTTGCTTCCACGAAACACTTTTCTAACTTTGTCTTTTGTAAAGAACTTTCTTCTTTGCCTTTGTAAACATGTCTTCTTCAAACCAACCTCAAAGAGTAATAGATATTGAAAGTTTAACGCCATCTTCTGCTCCGACTCGGAGTCGGAGGGGTGGTAGACTTAGAAGTCTAGGATCCACTCCTTCGAGGGGCTCCTTTTTTTCTCAGATAGTTCCTCTTTATTCCACTAGATCTCTAGTTTCTCCGAGGTTTAGGGTTTCTCGGTCTTTGTCTAGAGGTAGAGGAGAACGCCTTTGTGAACATGGAGTCGATGAAATTGTCCTTCTTGAGTTTGTTTTTGCTAGGGATAGTCAAGTTCTTGTAGATCAATCTTCTTCTCTTGATAGTGTCGAAAGATATCCAACCCTTATAACTGAGGGTCAGATTTCCCTTGTTCGTAGGGAATGTATTGGTCAAAAAGAGTTTCACACGTAAGCCAGCTTTTGACAACTCAGCCAGTCACGTGGACACAGGAAAATGCGACAGCTGGACGTGATTCTTTGAAGAGGTACGGTACAAAGAGGCACAGTTCAGTAAACCCACGAACTTATCAGCCACGGGAAACTCAACTTGATCAAAACGGGAGAGAGGCACCGTCAGAATGAATCTAGACAAAGCTACGGGCAGATTCAAGGACCCACAATTGATTACTCGAACGTTATGTAACCGAACCCCAATTACCGTTATCCTTTGTAACGCCTCATTAATGTCATAATTAGTCGTTAATGAGTAACCATAGCAAGAGTCGTACGTTATAAGAATCTCCTATATAAGGGAGGGGAATACAGCTTGTAAAGGCATCTGATTCTCGAATACAATTAACTTCGATTTTCTATATTTCTGCAATATTGTCTATTATTCATTTTTCTCCATTACCTTGATTATCAGTAACCCGTATTCATCTTAAAAATAAGCTTTAGTCAAAGGGTCTAATTCTTTGGTTAAACAGATTGGTTCTGTTATCGGGAATCTGATAATCTTTGTTTACTTTTCAAGCGATATCCTCTTAATTATGTCAAACTCCAACGACAACAACCAGCAAAAGAGTGGAACCCCAGTTCCATCGCCTTCAAGAACCCCACGTGGTTCGAGGGAACAATGCCCAGAAAGATCCAATAACAACCATGGTAATAATGATCAAACAATGGAACAAGATCATGTAAAGTAAATGATTGTAGAGCATGTGAGCCAAGCTTTATATTGCGATAGGATTACCAGCATCGTTTCCTACACCGCCAACGCCACCCCCCAATAACACCGTCACCATGGAAAATCCTCAATCTGGGTTGGCAAACTCAGGAAGAGGAGATACTCCTAATGAATCTCTCGGAACGAGACCAATTATATCTAATAACTCAGAATCACAAAATTTACTGTTAACCATGCAAAAACAGATGAAGGAGCAGAACGATCGCATCGAACAAATTCCTGGTGTACCACCTGTCATCAAAGGCATCGATGTTGATAGATATTCTCAACAACCTTGGAAGCCAAGTGCGACACCCTTGCCTATACCCAAGAAGTTTAAAATGCCTGACGTTCCCAAATATGATGGAACAACTGACCCACGCGACCATGTGACTGCTTTCACTACTGGGGTAAAAGGCAACGACTTAACGAAATAAGAGATTGAATCAGTCCTTGTCAAAAAATTTGGGGAAACACTTGCCAAAGGGGATCTAACGTGGTATTCTCTTCTCCCTGAAAATTCTATTGACTCTTTTGTTGAGCTTGCAGATTCGTTAAAAGCACATTCTGGTGCACAAAAAGTTGAGAAGAGAATAGAAGACATATTCAAAATAAAACAAGGAGACATGGAACTACTCCGAGAGTTTGTAGATAGGTTTCAACGAGAAAGAATGCAGTTACCCAGGGTGCCTGATAATTGGGCAGCCATGGCATTTGCAAGCAA